>MKEJ01010041.1:0-37913 GCA_001753735.1 Embelia ribes
AACTATACATAAGTCTATAGAGTTAAGACAATCTTCTCAAATTACATGGCAACATCAGAATACATTAAAATAACAGCAGAATAACTTCTTTGAAGTAGAAATCCATGAGATTGGTTATGATTCCCAGCAACTTGAGCTCAACTTGTTTAGAGAGGCGAGACGATCTTCTCAAATCATAGGCCCAAAAATTCGTAATTGGCCTTTCATCAAGGAAGTTCAAACAACAATGAGTGCGATGCTGGTGAAGAACCTGTGAAGAACTCGTGAATAACCTGTGAATAACTCATAAAGAACCTAATCACCAAATTCCCAGATACCATTACCAGCTATCTATATTGAACAATAACTGACATTCAGCTGCACTTTAAAAGAATTGAAAATTGTGAATAAATGTGAATAAATGTTATATAAAAATGAAAAATCGAGAATAACCAGTGCGAAAAACCTGTGAAGAACTTGAGCATAACTCGTGAAGACCTGTGCAGAACTCGTGACGAACTCATTAATAACTTGTGACGAACTCGTTAATAACCTGTGACGAACTCGTGCTGAGATCATGACGAACTCGCTTTCTTCACGAGTTATTCACAAGTCATTTAATTCGTGAAGAACTCGTAAAGAATAATGAAATACTACCAAAATAACTTGTGAAAAACCACATACATTACCATTATGTGCTAATTTGCAGAAAGAACATAAGTTTGAACATTCCGTGAAACCTTAGGCACATGTGATGATTGGCGAGTGAGAGATGACTTACCTGCTCCAACTTTGATGATCAACCGAGAGAGAGAGCAGGAGAGAGAGAACGTAAGGTGGGGGAAGTTGAAAAGTGAGGGAGGATGGTGGTAGGTATGGAAAAAAGATAGGGACAATAACATTTTAGATATTTCACAGGTCATTTTTGTAAAAATTATTGGATTTGGATTATTTTTGCAATTACACCACTAATTCATGTCATTTTGTCAAATTTCTCGTAAAATTAATGAGGTGCATTTTACGGTAGTTCCCAAGCCACTATATGTTGAATCTTGCTATACCTACATATAATTTCATACATAATTTCTTTAATTATCGTACTTCAATAAAAATATATAGTTATTTATACGTAAGTAGACGCTAATTTATTTTTGGAAATATACGCTAGGGGCTTAATTTGTAGGCTACAACGGCATAATTAGGACACCGCTAAGACTAAGAGATGCTATATAAACCCCTCTCTCCAAGATCCAAAACCCTTCGATTAGGGCACTTCCCGCCTCTCTCTCTCTCTCTCTCTCTGTTTCTCTCCGAGGGCGTCGCGTCGTCCTCAGGGTCTCCACCTAGAGTTTTCCAACTGGCAATGGCGACACCCAAGCAGCTCCTCTCCGCCGTCGAGTCGGCGCTCCTCGGCCCCACTCCGGCGTCGCCGTCTCAGCGAATCGAGCTCATGCTCGCCCTCCGCCACTCTCTCCCCTCTCTCCAGTCCCTCCTCTCCTACCCGGTCTCTCTCTCTCTCTCTATATATATATATATATGTATTTATATATGCATATCTCTCTTTTATCGATGCTTATGTGAATATGTATCATTTTCAAGCATTCTTTACGTATTCTTACTATTTTTCTAAGTTATTAAATTCGTGAACTTTTACCGTTTAATACCTTCATGTAAGATTAATTGAATAAAACTTTCTTCATCCATATAAATGTCGAACCTGGTGACAATAATTCGTAATTTTTAATCATCCCATTCATTACTCGTATAGTTCACATTTTTTAGCCTTACAAAGACTATATGAAAATAGGAAGTAAAATATTATTAGGCATTTTATAACGTTAATTATAGATTTTTCTGAACTTTTGAAACGTACCTTGTTTTGGAAAGTAGTAAATCCGTGCGTACCGAATGCATTTTTGTTCCGTCCCCTATTTTACTAACTATGCTATTTTAAGATATTGATATGTACTTATAATTTGGGCCACTGTTACTTTTGTGCCCGTTCAAATTAATTTTTTCTTTCCCGCATGATAGCTATGACTATAAACATTCAATGCTATTTAGGGTCTTCCCCCTAGTGATCGTGTACGGGCCTCTACCCTAAATTTTAGAGAGCAAATTCGATAAAATCTACTATTCAGTCATTTAAAAATATGAGATTTGGCACAAGCCCGCTGAACTAGGATAGTACTGTTCATCTGAGTTCTATTTTTACTTTACGGCCTCTTTTGTAAAGTTAGAGATTCATGGATTAAAATTTAGCATTTAGGAATAGGAAGCTATTGGAATTTCCCTTACAATATGTGGCCCTTCCCTTTTAGTGACATTTCTAGGAGTGTTTTTTCCCGACCCAATTAATTTTAACCCAAGATTGAATTTTGGAACTTGGATAGAGTAGGAAATCTGCTGGCAATATGGTGGGCAGGTTGCTGTTTTAAAATAATTTTGTCCAAGCAATTTGAATATATTGCATGCAATTTAGTAACGGAAGGTAAACAATAAGGTAGAAGGCTTGCTCGTCCTCCAGCGATATAATTCCAACAATATCAAATGTCAGCATGATTACTGTGGGTGATCAATGGAACCCTTTATTGCATCAGTACATTTATTTATGCATGTTTGTGTGTGTATGTAAGTTCATTTTCATGGGCATATGCATTTTAGGGATTATGCGCAGAAATTATTTTCGGGCTCAGATTATTTTGCGTTATTCATGTATATTTAAAATTTCAACATAGAATTCGTTTTCACCTCTGCATTTTAATTTATTCAGTTTTGTATGAAGGAAGATTACAATCTTTACCTAAGGACGCAAATTTTAAATGTTATTACGATTTCTGTTCTTATCGTTGTTAGTGAAGTGTTTCGGATTGGGTTTTTTCAACGCAATTACCTTTGCTCAATTATATTTTCCCTATCAATTTTACTCTGGGTGGTCGATTGAAATAAAGTATTCACTGTCTTGTTTGACAGCCTCCAAAGGCTTCAGATAGAGCACAAGTTCAGTTGAAAGAAGTCAGGCTTCCAAACTCTTCCCCAATTTCACTTGACGAGCAGGATGTGCAGATTGTGAGTTTCTATCTTCTCTAGTTAATTTGTATATTTCATAAATAGTTTAGGGGAAGGAAGTAGAACGCAGAAGCTAATTGTTTTGATATTGATTCAGGGCTTGTGATTGAACTGTGAATTTGAAGCTCTACATGATATTATACTTGGAAGGGTTTACTCAGTTTTAAGTACATGGTAGGAGAGGAAGTGCAATAGTTACTTAGATTTGGTCATTCATTTGAACTTAATGCATATTATTACCCAATAGCTTATGCCATAATTGACATTTTTGAAACATTGTAAATTGTTAAGTAATTGAGTTATATTTGCTTTGTTTCCGAAGAAAATTTTCTTTTCATTATTTTTATAGAATTTTTGATAATTTGACAATATTATGAGACATCTGCATGGCATAGTTTTTCCCTGGAGACATTAATATTATAATTTTTTTCTGCTGGCTGTTGGGACCGTGCCTTGATGTTTCATGCTAGCTCTTGAATGCTATGTGCTGGCTGTTGGGACGGTGCCTTGTTCTATGCTAGCTCCGTACTTAAATTGCTATGTGCTACAGATGCATCGTGAAATCCTCTGCTCTGTAATTTCTAAAAGTATTCCACTAATTGTTATTTTGCTGAAGAAACAAAATGATTTATGCTCCTTCACAGCTAGAAGCCTTGTAACAACATCTATATCTGATGGGTTCTCCTCATTCTTGTATTACTTGTTTATTTTCTGAATTTCTGATGACGGCTGCCTTCTCTTCTTTGATAGTTTTTGGCTACTTCCATTCATTATTTCCCTCTTCCACCAATTCCAGGCCCTGAAGCTGAGTGATGATCTCCACCTTAATGAAATAGAATGCGTGAGGTTACTTATATCTGCAAATCAAGAGGTACATTCTTTGCTTGTTCAAAAGATTTGTAAATCTGAACATTTGGTTATTCTCACACGTTTTTCTTTTCCATTTTCCTTTTGCATCCTAGTGGGGATTATTAGGACGAGATCCATTAGAAATTTTGCGGCTTACTTCAGGGCTGTGGTACACAGAAAGAAGAGACTTGATTACAGCTCTTTACACCCTATTACGGGTATTCCTGCTTCCCTTTCTATTATTACAACTTCTTTGACGTTGGATTGTGGTTTATCTTTGTTCCACATTTCTTATCATCCTTACCATTTGTATTGAATTTTTACGCAGGCTGTCGTGCTTGATCAGGGACTTGAAGGTGGTCTCGTGATTGACATTCAGAAATCCATGGAAGATCTTATTACTGCTGGACTCCAACAGAGATTAATTTCTCTCATAAAGGTTTAACCTGGCTCCACATGTTTCTTTAATGTAACTTTCCCTTGGCTTACAGTATATACTTGTAAGTGGTTGATAATGTATGAGGTTATGGATGTGATGGTGCTCATTCTATGGTTTAATTTCGTTCTTTTCAGTTGAAACTGGACCTAACTGACCATCATTCATTTTCTGGAACTAATCTAGTTAAAAGTACTTGTTGCCTGTCATATCTTAATTACTGCAAGTTTGTTCTGTTCCTTACATGGCCCTGCTGCTTCATTCAAAATTTATAGCAAGATAAAAGGCAGGCCTAAGTAATGTGCTACTTTTGCTTGAGAAGAAAATTAAATGTTATTGTAGTACTCACTGCGCTATATAATGGAATGTCGAAATTTGACTGGAAGGACTAGCAAAATCCAACTAGTGATGTCTGAAGGTGCTGCACCTATGACTCTTGCAGCCAAATAGTTTTCTGAAGGTTCTACGGTCCTATGTTTTGTACATTTGAATTCCATGGTGTTGTCTAATGGATATTTTTAGGATTCTAAAAAGGTTGCTATTTTATTTTAATACCACTAGTGAATTTATAATTTAAGCACTTGGATTTAAATTTAGGAACTCAATCGGGAAGAACCATCTGGTTTGGGTGGACCGCAATCTGAGCCCTTTGTTCTTGATTCAAAAGGTGCTCTTGTAGAACGGCGAGCAGTTGTATCACGGGAAAGACTGATTCTTGTCCATTGTCTTGTTCTCTCTGTTCTGGTTGTGCGTGCGAGTAAGTTTCTTTTTTACCTTTTCACTTTTGGTGAGTAGATTTTTTATCCATGGATTCACTGAAACAGCAGTTGCATTTCAAGTTTTTTATGATATCATCCTACTTGCTTTTGTTTTCTCATTCGACAAATAGGGGGGAATCTTGTTGTTCATGCTTACTATTTCAGTCGAAGAGAATTAGACCAAACTATTCTGTGCCTGCAGTTTTTTGGTCTGATTCACTTCAATCTATGGTATTTGACGAACCTAATACTATCGATTATGTTTTAGAGAACCGGACAATCCGTGAACTGAACCAATAGTGGATGGTTGGTCCAAAAATGAAGCATAATTACATATACATCTATCCTTTTCCCAAGAAAAAGGCCATGTACTCTTCTGCTTTAGTGCCTTTTAGAGATGTGTTCCTTTCTTTTGGTGGCACCTATGGCTTGGCATAATCTGCTGTTTATCTTTGTTATGTTATTCTGCCGTGTAGTTTTGTTATGTTTATCTTTGTGTGTGCGTGATGGATCCCTTTGTTTTTGGTTTTGGTGAGATAAATTTCAATTTGGTGTTTGCATTTGCTCTTTGCAGGTCCAAAAGATGTCAAGGATCTGTTCTCTGCCTTGAAAGATAGTGCTGCTGAACTGAGTGCTAGTAATGACACCCTAAAACAGCAGGTCTTCTTGGATTTATGTGCATGATCATTTTAATGTTATTGGCTTTCAGGGCTATGTAGGGTTTCCTGATGGTGGAACGATTGCATTACCTTTTACCGAAATTGAGAAATATTTCCCTTTTCACGTAAATGGACATGAAACCTCATTGACTTTTAAAATTGCAATGTTTGCACATTTCCACATAGAAGCAATCAATTTCCAAAGTAGCTGCACGCTGTGAATTCACACATTATTTCGATGCTTATGACAATTTGTGCAGCAAAACCTTTGTACTCCCAATGTGTATAGAAGGAAAAATTAGTAACTTGTTACCAATATGATTGTTAAAATTTCTGTTATTTGTCCTTTGTCGAATAAAATAATTCTACTTGGGAAGACTTCTTTGCCAATTTTGATGATTACTCTAAATACCCCAAACTTTCTACTAGAATTAGTTATGGCTTTAGTATTATCTTGTCTATTTTTTAGGCATCGTCTTCAACTAATTAGGTTAGAAGATGATAACCTTTATCTTCATTGCGGTGATCTTTGTCTGTTTCTGGTATATGATAAATTATCTAAGCATCTATTTCACGATAGAGGCAAGCAGTTGGTCCTGAAATGAAATTGGGGCTGTGAAACCATGCTGAAGTTTCTACTTTTCCTAAAAGTAAGAATGGTTTGGGGTTTCTGCAATTCGCTATACATTTTATTTATTTATATATACTACACATCATGATAGGATGAGGTAGTTAAAACTTGTAAGGGTTGCAAATGAGCCAAGCCGAGCCTTGGATTGTTCATACTCGGTTCGTTTAGTTAACTAGCCCTATTTATCGTTCAGCCGATCCTGAGCCAATCCCGAGGAAAAGCTCGGTTCCTTTACATCCGTAGCCAACAATTCTTGAATTGAGGCATCAGACAGATAAATGTAAATAGAAGTCACCATCTAACAACAATTTCCTAGTGGATATATAAAATATTAAAAATTTACATCATTATACTGCTTAAATTTTCAAGAGAATTTATTTTTTCGGTTTAATTTCTTCTATTAAAATAAGGCAAAAGATGATTAGAAAAGAAAAAAGGCTGAATCTAAGAAATATAAAAATTATAAACTTGTAAGACAAGTGTACCAATCAAGTAACATGGCAACAAATTTTAATTTATTATATACGATTTGAGTTATATGTGTCGGTGTATGTAAACGTATATGATTTATGTATCGGTGTATGTAAACTTACTCTTTTAATTTGGAATACATAATGTTATTTTATTTTGATTAAATGAGCCTAAGTCCTTAGTAAGCCGAGGTGGGGACTGTTCAAACTCGGCTCATTTGTTTAATGAGCCCTATGTTACTGTTTAGTCTCGGTTTGTTAATAAATGAACGAGTCTCAGCCGAGCCCTTAACGAGCTGAGCCCGAGCTTGTTCATAGACGGCTTGATTCATTTGCATCCCTACTTGTGTGATTTCTTCTTGGTATTTCTTATGTCTAGAAAGATGAACACCATTATTCTCTGGGAATCTCCAAACCGATCAGTTTGAGCTCATGATTTTGTTGGCTATTGAAGCATATTATATATTTGTTCGCTATCATGTTCTTTTTTCATTTCTTATTTGAAGTATTCTAAAGTTCCATGTTCTTTTGTTGCTTTTGATTACCTCTTGCAGATCATATACGGTCTTCTATTTTCCCTTGTGATAGCTTTTACATCAGATGCTCTGAGTGCAGCACCTGACAGACTGTCTGTCTTGTCACAGGATGCTCTTTTTAGGCTCGAATTTCATGAATCTGTATGTTTTTGTTATTATTTCTTTGAATGTTGATTCCCTGGTGTCTTTTATCTGCAAGCTGATGTTCTTATGCTGTTTAGGTGCTGGCTCATGCAAGTGATTCTGTCGTTGAGGGCTTTGTTGATTGTGTTAGACTTGCATGGGCTGTACATTTGTTGTTAACACAAGATGTAACAGATACAAGGGAAACCACACCAAGTGCTTCATCCGGCAACTTACCAAATATTCTCTCATGCTTGGACGTTATATTCTCAAACAATGTCTTCCAGTTTTTTCTCGATAAGATTCTCCAGACTGCAGCCTACGAGGTTATCAATATGCATTTGAGGAATTTGTTCTCTCCCCCCCTCTCCTTTTTTTTCTGTTGTATCACCTTTGGTCTAGAAGGAATTCTATTAATATATCAATCTCAATCCTATGGTTGGTTAAGTACGAAAGGAGATATTATTATAATAAGGAAATTTTTTAGGGCTTCACCTTTCTTGGCAGTTTCAACTGTCATTGTTATCCCCTTATGTTGATTAGTCGGTGGGCTAAAAATGCTACTCTCCTTGTGCTCAGTGTTGCTTATTCTGTTCCGAGTTATTTACTACGGAGATTTTCTAAGCATATAATATGTTAACAAGATTGAGATCTAATTTCCTAATTAGCATCGTTGTGAATATTAGAAGTATCAAATTGTTACTCTGAGGTCAGGTTATGTCTCTTGTCGAACTGTTTTCTATGTACTTCCTGTTTGAATTTGTGCAGAATGATGATGAGGATATGATCTTTATGTACAATGCGTATCTTCACAAGCTCATTACTTGTTTCCTTTCTCATCCTCTTGCTAGAGACAAGGTCAGTTAATTTCTAATTTTTCTAATTCCTTATCTTTTCTCTTTCAGGCTGTAATTTTAGGCCTACAAAATTCTGTGTCAAAAGTAAATGTAGGAATTGATTTTTCTTACAAGCAATCTTGTACTCGTAGTTTTATGTTCCTGTTGTTTGGTTGGTACTCCGGAGGTGTGGATCCTAATGTTGATGAGTTTTCCAATGTTGTACTTAGAATTGTTTTTGGCTGGGGTTTTTGTTTCTCTCTTTTGAATGGATGGTACAATCTTTGAACTGTTTTTTTTACAATTACGGCTTAAATGTCAACAATTATGTAGTGCTGCCATTATAAGCGTCTATGTGGTTTTTCTTGTGGTTGGTGTGGACACCCTCAAGCATTTAATGCTATCTTAAATCAGTTTTGAGGAGAAAGAAGGGGGAATATTCAAGGTATATGGAGACTAGCTTTGTACAAGAGAGAATATTCCTCACTTTTTAAGTTATTGGATTGTGGCTGCCTATTTTGTGCCTTTTAGTAATCCTAGGTTTCCAAAATGGAAATTTTGTGTTTGCATAAAGTTTATATCTTCTTCCTCATAGATGAACTGGCTCCAAGAGAATTGATTGGAATTTGGAAGATACTTTCAGAATATTGTTGACACGAATATAATAACCAATGTTATAATCTTAGTGGGAAAAGAGTCATTAGACCCTAATCTGGCCTTCTCTTGGAGTTTGTTTTGTCCATATGCCATCTTATATAGAATTCTCCAGTGCCTGTAGCCATGGTTTATGAGGCTCTACTTTGATAAGGATGATGATGTGGGGGTTTTCTTTTCTGCTGGGGGGAAGGCCTTGAGGCTTTGGTTGAAAGGTTGGCAGTTGTGCTGATTGATGGGGAAGAATTTCTGTTTCTTTTTCAAGTCTTTTTATTAGTTTAAGATTAAGAGGTTATGGTTGGCAACTGATTTTCGGTCTCGCTTTGTCTAGTGGATTCAGTTCAGCAGAAATAATCACGATTGAAGTTAAAATAGGTTGTACCGTTGTTTCATGATATGCTAGGAGTGTGGATGAGTAGATTGAGCTCGATTGAAGAAGGTTTATTGCTTTTTAATATTTGTGTCTGCTATTTGTTTTTGCTACAATTTGGTTCAGCAGTGGCTCTCTGTTGGTCCATTAGTCAAGTGTATAGATTTAGCGGCGGCTGATTAGATAGAAGAAGCAGAATTGTGATTTGTTGGAGTCCATATGTGAAGGTAACCATGCCGAAATTACATAGGCGCAGCGATATATTTTAATTCTCTGTTGTCTTTATCCTGATTGAAACTATATGGCATCATTCACTTAAGATGACAATATGGCACAAATATTTAAAGGTTCTAAGACAACAACTCTGTCTCCTTTTCCCATGCATTTTCGCACTAGTGTAATAAGGGAAGTCTTTTGATCGAGGAATAACATGCATATTTTTATGTAAGACTACCATGGAATCATATGCTTGTTAAATCCATCATAAAGTACAGTTCTACTGTTAGAAAGATGATGGAGTTCTATGTGTTCGAAGGCCTCTCCAGGCCAGGGACCCTTTTTTAATATGGTGTTGTGGGTTTGGGTAGCTACTCCTAGTTATTACCATTAATGAGTCCATGGAGTTTACAGGGTCCACCCTCTTAAAGCGCATTAATTGATATGTATTTACTTATCATGGAGTTCATAGGGCTTAACTTGTGAACTGGTTCCTGGATGTTAAATTGCACTTTTAATACCTTTTCTTCTATTTCCAAATTCGTATGTGTTTTGGTCCTCTTGGTAGCAAAGTGGGGCTCAATTCAAATATTCGTATGTATCTTCATGATTTATTCACTTGCTACAGGTCAAAGAAACAAAAGGAAAGGCAATGACTGCACTTAGCCCTTATCGGGTGTCTGGATCACATGATTATATACATGGCAGCAGCATGGATTCTCGCCAAGCTGCGGAAGCCCCTCAACCCTTTGTGTCTCTCTTGGAGTTTGTGAGTGTGATTTATCAGGTCTGGGATCCATTGCAGCTTTTCACATTTTCCGTTGGTGGTGAACATATGTACAGTAGATGTTAGTCTCTGTCAATTACTAATTCAAATATTTGTATTAGATGCTGTAGAATTTCTCCTTTAGCTTGAATACTTTCCAATGTGTAACTTGTTTTGGACTTACTACTGAATGTCACTGTTTGTGAACATTTGACAATTTCCTCTCTCTGACCCTGTGGAAACTAGTTTAGTTTAAAATTTGGTTTCTTAATCACATTGTTAATGGCTTAGATACTATCAGCCGAATTTGAA
This sequence comes from Embelia ribes, assembly GCA_001753735.1. NCBI lineage: Eukaryota > Viridiplantae > Streptophyta > Magnoliopsida > Ericales > Primulaceae > Embelia > Embelia ribes. The sequence goes on from MKEJ01010041.1 coordinate 10,665, forward strand.
TTTTGATTGATAGGTTTATAGGATTTGGACCTTCTCAATGTCACAGTTTGTGAATATTTCTTACTATGCTAACTTTTGACAATTTCCTTGGTCTTTCTGCCCATCTGGAACCTGGATTAGTTGAATGTTTTTGTTTGAGGTCGTTATTCAATTATCAATCAGCTCTATAAATCAGAAATTCTTGTCTGACCATATTTTTGTACTTCAACGAGTATTATTTACCTTTCTTTATTGTTGCATTAGAAGGAACCAGAGCTCTTAGTTGGCAATGACGTCTTGTGGACATTTGTTAACTTTGCTGGGGAGGATCATACCAACTTCCAAACATTAGTAGCCTTTCTGAAGATGTTGAGTACCTTGGTATGTGAAACGTGCATGAAAGATCCATATTGGCTGTTGGAGTTTGTTATCTAAGGATTTTTGTCTTCATATATCTCAGTTCTACGTGTGCCATTCTCTTTCAGGCTTGTAGTGAAGAGGGCGCTTCAAAGGTTTATGACTTACTCAAGGGTAAAACATTCCATTCCATTGGATGGAGCACTTTGTTCGATTGTTTATCAATCTATGAAGAGAGGTTTAAACAATCCCTTCAAAATGCTGGGGCCATGCTGCCGGAGTTTCAGGAGGGAGATGCAAAAGCTCTTGTTGCATATTTGAACGTTCTCCAGAAGGTCGTACTCTGTAAATTGAATAACTTTCATACTAGGAACGGAATATATAATGATTACTACAAATACAAATACCTGAAATTCTAAAGGAGGGAAGGATATTAGAAATAAAATGATACTTGCCTATTCCAGTAACTGCTAGGTGGATATGAAATACCTTTTGGCATGGACAAACAGACCAACCTTTGAAGTGAATGAATATTAAGATTTATTTATTTGAATAAGGAAAATTAAAGGAATTAGAATAACTGCATGTTTACACGTTCTGTACTATGCATTACATGTACTCATACCTAGAAGGTAAGAGGGAAGGCAGATTTGTGTATTCCCTTTTCAGATTTAGAAAATTAGTATTATTGAAATTCATCTGTTCAAAATGAATCACTTGTTGAAATCATGTCAAAAATAGCCTCATGAAAGAAGACCTCTGCTAGCAAATTTTACCATCTCAAATTACACTTTGGGCATGCTCTTATGTTTTGTGCTTGATTTTTCCTTGTTTTCCCGTGTTCAATGATTTTCTTGCTTCCCCTTATTATACCACTTCAGTTTTAGTGCTATTTGAGTTTTTTTTCAATCTACTTAATTTTTATGTTATTTATAAAACTGTATTTATAAAATTGTATTTCATTTTAGTGTTCTGTTCAATAGCATTTATTCTACTTGTACCCAGCAACACTACTATCTGCTTTAGTTATATAAGAGCATTCTCTGTAATTCCTATAGCATTATTTACACTTCTCACTATATACTTGCCTATGTGAGCTTTATATAATATCTATATACAGCAATAGCTGAACAATTATATGATTTCCTAGATTTATTATTAGACTTGCTTTGTGTATTTGTTTAATACTCATTTGAGACACTCAAGATTGATACTACACAACCTGTACTTGCGCATATGATAATCGCTTGATTCCATCTAGCAATTTTTAGGTTCAATTACTCCCTCCGTCCAAAATTAGTTGTCCCGTTTCCATTTGCACAAAATTTTAAGTACAGTCAAAAAACAACTTTTTTAAATTTTGAATCAAATAAAAAATATAAAATTTAACCCCAGTAAGTTTTGTCTTACTCTCCTCTCCAATTATAAGGGCAATATTGTGAAATTCTTTGTCTTTTGCAATGATTGAGGATACAAAAGTCAAATTTGGGCAATTATTTTTTGACACTTCAAAATATGAAATGGGACTATTACTTGTGGATGGAGGGAGTTTTTACATGCTACAGACCACAATAAACCAGGCATACTACATGAACCTAAATATGCTGTTACAAAAAATCAGGGATTTCACGCGGTATGATGCATGGCTTGGAAAATTACGCTTTTACATCTTGGTTCTGACTGTGGCAGTTTGCACGTGAAAAAAGTCTGGTAATTCTATCTGTTCTGTATTTTCTCTTGAGACAATAATCCGCTAAAGAGCACTTGTTTTGTTTTTTTGTGCTTTTTTGCGCACCCTGTCTAGGGCCAGCTGGTTTTGAAATTGTGTAATTACCATTTCTCGATCACATATCACGTACATAATGCTTCTATATCATAATTATCGATCTTTTGCCCCCCTAAGTTACTGATGTGGGATCTGTTTAACCAAAGCATGCTGAATCTGTAGCTAGGAACTAGAGATATTAATGCATTACTTACATTGAAATTCTGCGAAGTCATTTTCTGAATCTGGTGTCAGTTGCTGGCTCCTCAGCATTACATCCCTTATTGACTTTCAAGTAGAAATAAGGGAAAGGTTAAATTGACTCCGCTGCGTTATCACTTCATATAAGAGATTGCTTTAAAGATATGATGGACTCATTTGGTTCTTGTGCTGTGCTATAGGTATTGGAAAACGGGAATTCTATTGAAAGGAAGAACTGGTTTCCTGATATTGAGCCACTATTCAAGCTTCTTGGTTATGAAAATGTGCCGCCATATCTGAAGGTGGTTTTTAAATCTTTTAAGTTTGCTATTTCCATTGAGCATGTTTTCTTTCTTGTCTTTGTCTACTTGATTTGTTTTGGCTGATAATTCACTCATGACTTTGGTCTGTTGTCACAGGGTGCTTTGCGTGACACTATTACTACTTTTCTTAGAGTTTCGCCTAACTTTAAAGATACTATTTGGAATTACCTTGAGCAATACGATCTTCCAGTAGTTGTTGGGCCTCCCACAGCGAGCAACACACAACCAACTACAGCACAGGTTAGCTTTTGCATGTTTTCCTCAAGTTTTAAGCTTAAAGTTTATCATATCATCATCATCATCATCTTTGCATTATTTAATTTTAGAAAATTAGCATTGTCATGTTTTTCTCTTCTCTTCCTAGATATATATGTGGCATTCTATTTGACAGTGTATAAAGACATTGCTGATGATTACTCTCATAATGGTTCCCCGAACTCAAAATCTCACTTGGTATTGTTGTTTGGTAGTGCATTGATAGACGAATTTGATTATTGAATATTTAAATAGCAAACTATTTGTTTGGAACTCCTGAACTCAAATTTGTTGTCCAAAAAACTAGGTAAGAAGTTTGTTATTTCCCCATAACTGTGTTTATTTGTGCAATTTCCTCTTACTTATTACACGAATACTGCTTTGCGAAATCAATTTAACATTACAAGATGCTGTCATTTTCATAAATGTAGCATGGAATGAGTTAATTGGATCCTAGACACGACCATACCTTTGACTCCATGTAAACATTGATAGGATGAAAGAATTTTGATTGGAAGGTGCGACAGATCAAGCAGCAGGCGAAACCGAGATGTTACTTTCATGTTAATGGTCCTTCAACTATTTTTTTGGGATAAACTTTTCAAGAGAAAAGGAAATCAGAGTATTAAGTGTCTGAAAACTTTGTTAGGAGAAAAGGATATCAGAGTAGTAGTTGTATGTCTTCAGATAGATGAGGAATCAACATCTTCTTTACATTGATATGGCCTGGGAGTGTTTTTGGTTGTTGTAAAATTGTAGTTTCTGGCCTTTGGTGGTGTTGCTTATAGTATTGTTAGATTTCTTTCTGTTGTGGCTGTTGAATACCATGTTTCGATGGAGGGAGAAGGAAGAATGGAAACCTGTAGTTTAGAGAGGGATACTGAGAAGGAAATGGAAGGAGTGGGGGTTTTCCTTCTTGTTGTTTGACTAACTATGGGAAGAAGGGCTGTAGAATATAAGTTTTCATTCATCTATTTGTCATACCCACTGATTGTCAATGATGTTTTGCACCGGTGAAGTTGCAAACTCTAAAACTTTCTATTTTTTGGTATATTGCTCTTCTCGCTCTTTTTAGAAACAAAAAATGTCTCGTCCGAGTAATTTGTTTGTTTAGCAAGATGTGTTTAAGTTATGATTTTCACTTGATACGTCCTGCATGGAGTCACTTTTATCATTTAAGGTATATTTCTACTGCAGGTCTATGATATGAGATACGAGTTAAATGAAATAGAGGCAAGGAGAGAGCAATACCCTTCAACTATTTCTTTCGTCAACTTGTTGAATGCACTTATTGTTGAAGAAAGAGATGTAGTTGATAAAGGGCGGAGGTAATATGCATTTTTAGGTCTTTCAAGTGCTTATATAAATATTGGTTGTCCTGGATGTTTTACTTAAAGTGGGTGCCACGCATTGCAGATTCATTGGTATCTTTAGATTTGTGTATGATGATGTGTTTGGGCCCTTCCCACAGAGAGCCTATATCGATTCTTGTGAGAAATGGCAGTTGGTAGTTGCTTGTCTCCAACATTTTCGCATGTGAGTCATATATTGGTCGCAGGTCATATGGCTTTTGTTGGTTACATTATTGTCTCTCAAGATGCCACATATTCGCCCGTAGCTCACAGGGTACAAAAACTGATGACTCAAATTTGATTGTCATGACATGTGCAGGATATTAAGCATGTATGACATTGAAGATGAGGATGTTGACAATGTAGTTGATCAATCACAACAATCAGCAGTTGGACAATCTGCTCTCCTTCAAAGACAGCTCCCTGTTATCGAGTTACTGAAAGTAAGTGTTCTTTAATATTATTCCTATTCTTTTACTTTTTCATGACTTTTTTCCTTTGGTCTAATTTCATCCTTTTATTTCTTGTTTGCTTGCTTTTAATATGATTGTTTCACTTACAATTTGCAGGATTTTATGAGTGGAAGAACTATTTTTCGTAATATCATGAGTATTCTTTTGCCGGGAGTAGATTCTGTCATCACTGAACGGACAACTCAAATTTATGGGCAGCTGCTGGAGAAGGCCGTACTGCTCTCTTTGGAAGTTCTAATCTTGGTTTTAGAGAAGGATTTGATTGTCTCTGATTTCTGGCGTCCACTCTACCAAGTATATAATTCTTTCTTTACGTTGAGCCTTGGAACTTAATGTTTGAATTTTACCAATCAAAGATGTCCAATTGCTGTTCTGGTGGTAGATTTAACTGGCGTAGTTGCATGTGATTTAGAAATGGTAATGAATATTTGTCACAACCTAAGGGTGAGACTCAGCCTTGAACTGCGGGTCTTAACCCAAGGGTCATGATAGCCTAAATCTTTGATTCTTTAAATAACCAAACCCAAAATCACAAATAATTCATGTGCCATGCGATACATGGAATGTTCATATCGCTAGATAGAATTTCATCTGCAACCGAAAATCCAGTGAACTCATTCCATTGAGTAAGGAGAAAATATTACTCAGCGCTCCCTTTAGGAAGTGTAGGTTCAAACTTTGGGCTAAGGGGGATCATGTTCACCTTTTTCTGGCCCGAGGAGCAACGATAAAAGCGGGCCTTGTAGACTTGTTCTATCTGATTTCTTCTTATACTCTTGCTGCCTCTTGTCTTGCCATTCTGCATATAATCATGGTTTATGTTCAAAGTTTACGTTTGGGTTTCTGATGTGATGGTCTAAACTCATTCCATTTTTCCTTTACACTGTTTCTTTTAAATGCAGCCTTTGGATATTATTCTCTCTCAAGATTATAACCAAGTTGTGGCCCTGCTGGAGTATGTCAGATATGATTCTCTGCCGCATATTCAGCAATGCTCTATCAAAATCATGAGTGTATTGAGGTTTCATTTTGCATATTTCTGCCTTAATGCTTATTCTTTTTGTTCATGGGGCTCAATGAGGTTTGGTTGTGGCAGTCATAGCCATTTTTTGTGTTTGCAACAGTGCTCGTATGATTGGGCTAGTGCCATTGTTGCTAAAATTCAATGCTGCCAGTTCTATAATCGAGGATTATGCTGCCTGCCTGGAGCTAAGATCAGAAGAAAGTCAGATTATAGAGAACTGCAGTGCTGATCCTGGTGTTCTAATATTGCAGGTATTCATTCTCTTTTTTTACAAAATATTATTGCGTCTGTCATTTTTCTCGATACACTTTAGTGTGGGCCCTTGTTTCTGGAGTCAATGAATATTCTAATTGCCATTTTATCTTTTTCTTTTTTTAATTATGGTAATGTCTTTAATTTGTGTTGAGATATGCAGCTTCTAATTGATAATATTAGTCGGCCGGCTCCAAATATTGCACAGCTACTACTCAAATTTGATCTTGACACTCCTGTAGAGAGGACAGTTCTGCAACCTAAATTTCATTACAGGTTGGGTATCTTGAAAAAGACTGTGATAGTTTCCTCTTTATTTTGCATGATTTGTACGTTGTGTAACTTCTGTGCTGTTTTCAGTTGCTTGAAGGTTATTCTCGATATTCTTGAAAAGCTTGTAAAGCCCGAAATCAATGCATTACTTCATGAATTTGGTTTCCAGGTTACATGGTCTTTGCCTATATCTTTGTGGTGTTTTAAACTTCTGTTTCCTTTGTTTTCAACATTATTCATATTCAAATGCAGCTTATTTATGAGCTATGCTCGGATCCGCTAACTTCCGGTCCCATGATGGATCTGCTGAGCAACAAAAGATATCAATTCTTTGTAAAGGTAAAAAACTTGTTTAGTATCCAACTTTGCTGCTAGTTACTTGAGTGACTGCTCAATATGACTTATTCTTTTTACATTATAGCAGCATCTGGACATCCTTGGAGTTGCTCCACTTCCGAAAAGAAGCAGCAGTCAGTCGCTTCGTACCAGCTCACTCCACCAGGTTAGCCTCTAGATCGAATCATGTTGGTAATTGCTCTAATTTGTACCTTTTGCTTAGGTGCTTATACTTCTGCTGTCATACTTCTCTGTTGTCTTTTGTTGATACTGCATTTTCGGTAGTAATACCATCAAGATAGTACGAGTCTTTTGTCTCGCATGGAGCTCTGAAGTCCTATGGAATCCTTGTCCTGGCACCATGCCATTCTTTAACCTTTGGTTGAAGTTAGGTTTTGCATTTGGTGGTAGTGTCTGTGGCTTATTTCTTTTACTGTTCACTTGAGTAGCCCATGAAGGCTGAATCAGCATTCATATTGTTTAGTAGGTATTAAAGCCAAATAGTGAGTTGCTTTTGCAAATTTTTTTTGTTCTTTGAGCTTATGTGCAAACTTTGATTTTATCCCTTCTCTTTCATTATTAGATTTTTCTGAATAAAATTAATGTTTGACCTGGGCCTCTTTTCAATTTGGCTAATTTCTACATTCTTGCTGCTTTTCATGCACAAATATGGATTAATCTATAAGTACTTGCTTCGTCATGGTCAGTTGTATTACCTACAAATGGTATCTATGACGGTTGAAATTATATATTAACTCATTTCTTTTAAGAAGAATTCTGCTCACCCTCTGCTAAATAGTTTCGGTGATCTATTTCCTTTGCTGCTTGCTTGAGTAACTCATGAAGGCTGAGTTGGCATATGCATATTTTTTAATAGGTATGAAGCCAAAAAATTAGTTGCTCTTGCAGATTTATTTTTTGTTTTAATAGCAATCTTTGAATTTGTCCCTTCTCTTTCATTACTAGAATTTTCTGAATGAAGTTTATGTCTCACAACCAAGTCTCCTCTTAATTTGGCTAATATCTACATTTTTTGTGATTTTCATACAAAATTTTGAATTAATCTTTAAGTGCTTGCTTCGAGGCGTATGACCTGCAGATGGTACGTATGATGTTGGAAATTGTACATATTAACATAATCCTGTGGACAAAAACTCTTCTTATCGCTATTATATATAGTGTTTTGACTCGTATAATTGACTTGACATGGCTTTTATTATTTTATTTTTCTCTTGTCTGCCTTTTCCCAGAGGGCTTGGCTATTGAAGCTTTGGGCAATTGAATTACACTTTGGTGATTTTAGTATGTCCAGCCATAGAGAAGCATCCCTAAATATTCTTGCTCATATGTTCGGGAAGTGCATCGTAGAAAATGGCATAGACCTTGATGTGTCTCGGTCATTCAGCCTCCAAAATAGTGCGGGGATTGGAGGAATCAGAGCAATCAGTAAGAGCAAGGTACCAATTACAATGATTTTTCCATTCCTTATTTTTTCTCATCATTGTGACCCCTTGTGTTGATTTACACTTGTAACAAAATCTCTTCGCATTATAACCTTTACGATTGAGGCATTTGTAGTTGATCTACTTTCATAGGAAATTTTTCTTCCATCTTTATGCCTCCGTTAAAGAATTTGGCCTTCTATCTTTATACATTTTGTCAAATCTATTTCCTTTTTTAATGCAGGCATTGGAATTGCTCGAGGTTGTCCAATTTAGGTCTCCAGATACCCGCATGGAGTACTCTGAAGCTGTTTCTAATATGAAATTTAGCTTCCTGGTAATTATTCTGAATATTGAATTTTGTTTAGAAGTAGCTGTATTTCTGCCACTTTCTGATGTTCTCTCTTCTGTAGGCTGAAGATATACTAGGAAATCCAGCAACTACCACAAAGGGAGGAATATATTACTATTCAGAGCGTGGTGATCGTCTAATTGACCTTGCAGCATTACGAGACAAACTGTGGCAGGTCAATCCTTCAATGGTCTATTTTATTTCCATTGATTTTTTTATCTACTATCTCTAGTTGGTTGTGTGGTCTATATCAGTTCTTTCATGCAAGATCATTGTGGATTCACTTCCAGTGCTAATTAAGTTTCTCTTTTTCACTGTCCCACAGAAATGCAATACTGTATATCCTCATATGAGCTCCTTTGGCAATGAAGTTGAGCTGACTGAGGTAAAAGATATGATTCAACAATTATTGCGTTGGGGGTGGAAGTACAACAAGAACCTCGAAGAACAGGTTGCCCAACTTCATATGTTAACTGGATGGTCTCAGATTGTTGAGGTTAGTATCATCCTGTTCTGGTTAACTGGCAGTTTGTCAACTCATTTGGATCGTATTGGTTCTCATGCAGCTCTCAGATGAAGTTCTGTTTTCTAGCTACGTTTGTGTATAATTTTGTCTTGCTTTGATAGGTCTCTGCATCCAGAAGAATATCATCCCTTGAAAATCGATCAGATATTTTATTTGAGTACGTCCCACTTTTATCGTCACTTCTCTCGTAATATATTCACTCTGTTTATCTGTTAACCATTTCCATTCTTTCAATACTGACAGGGTACTTGATGCCTCTTTGGGTGCTTCCGCTTCTCCCGACTGTTCGCTGAAGATGGCTGTGACTCTTACACAGGTAGTCTGATTGCATCGTGACGTGTTTTTTTATTTTTTATTTTTTTTTTCATTTCTTGATCACGGAACAAAAATAGTGAGAATCAAGAAAGTTTAGTGTCTTAGCCGAAATGCCTAAGTTTCTTGAAAACATTTCAACGTGTTTCCATTGTCTGAGCCTATGGAATACTCCCATTGGTACAAATTTTGCTCCTTAATTTTAATTACACTTCAGTTTTTTTATACCATCATTGTTTTATTTTTCTTCTTCTTACTCCCTTGATTTGTTGTCTGATGATTTTGATGTTTGTTATTCATAAGGTTGCTCTTACCTGCATGGCCAAATTGCGCGACGAGAGGTTTTTGTGCCCTGGAGGTTTGAACTCTGACACAGTGACTTGTCTTAATATAATTATGTCCAAGCAGTTGTCAAACGGGGCCTGTAGCTCTATTTTGTTCAAGCTGATCATGGCACTTCTTAGACATGAATCTTCAGAAGCATTGAGAAGACGGTATATCTAGAGTCTAGATTCTGTTTATTTAATTTATTTAAGTTCCCAGTGAAAATCATTCTGACATCCATCTAATGTTACTTCTTATAGCCAGTATGCTTTCATCCTTAGCTACTTCCAGTACTGTCAGCACATTCTCAATCCAGATGTCCCAACATCTATTTTGCAGTCATTGTTGCTTAATGAGCAAAATGCTGATGATCTGGACCTTCAAAAGGTTTCAACTCTATAGGTTCTTTGGTGGGAAAATTGTTCTTTAGTCTTTTATTTTATCAAATGTAATACTGAATCTTGTGGTTACCAGATTGACAGAGAGCAGGCGGAATTAGCACGGGCCAATTTTTCGATTTTAAAGAAAGACGCTCATGCAATTCTTGATCTGGTCAGTTCCGTTAAATTCTCTAGAATTTTCTTGTCTGGCTGTAAATTGCTCTTTTGCAGCGTTAGTCTCGTGCATTACTTGTTATCTGCTTCTTCTGTTCGATTTATAGTCATGCCTGCCTTAAGTTGATAAACTTTTAATTGTTGGCTTTTTTGTTGGAGGTCTATATATGCTTAACGGTCCTGGAAATTGATGTTTCCATATTTCCCTTTTTATTAACAGTTGATTGATAAGTTTTACCAAAGGTCTTCTCTTAATCCGATAGATTATTGCAGTGACAACTAAAGCGTAGGTGCCACCATAATTACATATTGCTTTATGAGCATGAATGACAAAATTTTTCTTGTAAGTGATAACACAAAGTTAACTTCATGCTTAGCTCAACATTAGCCACTATTATGTCGTAGATTGCTGCCCTTTTTAGTTTGATTGATGCTGCTTTTTCCCCTGAATTTTGAGTTGTGGTTTTCTTTCCTTGTGTTGTTTTGGTTTCATCTCTCAGGTCATGAAGGATGCTATACAAGGAAGTGAATCTGGAAAGACAATAGCACTCCATGTCCTAGATGCATTTATTTCTATTGATCATGAGAAGTATTTCTTGAGCCAACTTCAAAGTAGAGGCTTCCTAAGGTCTTGCTTTACAAGCATTAGTAATTTTTCTTACCAGGTAATTTTTATGTTTTTGGACAATTGAGCTTTGGGATAAAAAACGAATAACCACCGTGTACTATATGCATGCCTTGATGAATTTTTCCTACCGGGTGTTGCTTATGAAGTTGTTTCTTCTTTAAGATAGACTTGCCTTTTTAAGAGACAAACACGCATGTCCTTCAAGTGTGTCCATCATGTCCAGTCTTAAATCTACCTCAGAGGATTGTTTGACTTGATTTATGACTGAATTGGTGATCGTCAATATATTACCTGAAATTGCCCTAACACAGGCGAACTGCGATTTTGGATGTTGGATCTAATGATCCCAATTGGGGATCGTTTCGATCTGAATCAGTAATAACAGCTATCCATAATTGAGGGAGATGTTCAGAGAAAGAGAGATGAGGATATCCGTGGAGAGAGAGAGAGAGAAAGCCTTTCGCGCTGACTGAGGAAAACCTTCTCACTTCGGCATTTATCCTGTGGATCTAATTTTGCTGCATAATATTTCAATTTAATATTATCTATGGGAATATGACATAGGTTGTGTGTGTCTCTTTGATTGAGATTGACTATCGTAGAGTATTTCACCATGCGACAGTTGTAGAGTATTTTTCCTTTGGACACACCAGAAAAGTTGTTTACACATTCATTTTACTAACAAATATTGAATGATATTTTGTACAAAATTTATTGATATCTTGACAAGATAAAATCCATTTATTAGATGGCGTACCCAGTGCCGAAGCTCCCACACTATGGGGTCTGGGAAAGGGAATATCTAGGCAGCCTAGGCTCCACCATTGTGTCGGGCCTGCCCTTCATAAAATCCATTTATTACGAAAAAAATTACTGCATCTCCATAGTCATATTAGTTTATACATTATTAATATGTAGATTATCAATATAATATAGATTATGTAACTACAAAATATATAATTGTACCCTGCAAAGCATATTGCGTTGCGGGTGTACGGATTTCGTTCTGCCTAAGAGGTCCGGAGAAGCCTATCCCCGATCGTATTGCGTATCAGAGACTGGGCGTACCCCATTCCTGATTTTGTACCGCATACTAGAACGATCTGCAATCCTGGTAACATTGGTTTGTCATAGGTGTTTTTCGAGGTTTATGACATCTGAGTTCCCTAGTCTAAGGCGTTGACTCTAAATCCCTTGATTTCAGTTCCACGTATAAAAATGCATTCCAAGAATTCTAATCAGTATGAATCTTTTACTTTGTGTCTTTTTAGGATGGTGGACATTCATTCGACTCATTGCAGCGGGTTTGTGTCCTTGAGGCAGAACTTTCTCTTCTTCTAAGAGTTAGCCACATATATGGTAAATCAGGGGCTCAAGTTCTATTTTCTATGGGAGCATTGGAACATATTTCGATGTGCAGGGCAATGAATATGCAGATCAAGGTACAAAATTCTGGTTATTCAATCTACCCCTATTTCATTTATCTTTCCTAACTATGCTATTAACTCTTTCCCAGGGTGGTAGTCTTAGGTCTACTGATGCTAAGTTTGGAGGAGATATATCTGTTGATAAAAGACGAATGATCATTTCTCCAATTTTGAGATTAGTGTTTTCTCTGACCTCGTTGATTGATGCATCTGATTTCTTTGAGGTCAGCCCCTATTTTCTATAGCATATGTCCCTTTTTCCAGCATTATGTTGCACTGCCGCTTCAAATAGTGCATGCACTTACTTTATACTATATTTTTTTTATTCTTTTGTAGTTCTCTTTCTCAGGGGTTGGTGGGGATATTTTCTTTTATTTTTGTACATTTCTTAGTATTCTTCGTTATAATGAGAAAGTGGCTAGTTATAGTAAGTCATCAATGAATGAAATAATAAACTTTTATACTATGCCCTAAAAATGGTAAATGTTGACACCTTGCTGGACATAGTTATAGTAAGTCATCAATAAAAGTGGCTAGTTATAGTAAGTCCAAAACTATATTTATTTTTTGTGGAAGCAAGTAACAGTCAAAGTTAACTATGGTTAATGCAACGTTTATCCTACGGCTATTTGGTTTGCTTAAGCTTGCCGTGTGGATATAACCTTTAAGTGGTCAAAACCCCAGTACACTGGACATATTCGAGAAGGAAGATCTACTATGTTTTAGTCTGGATGGGTCCGCCCATAAAAACTTTCAGTAATGTTAGTTCTACTCTTGTATCCTTGTCCTTCCACCTCTCTCACCGCACATCTTTCTCCATAAGGACCCACTTCTGCGAATTACAGAGATCTGGACTCACTCTCGACTATCCTTCCCTCACCTCTCTCAGCCATGGTCGCTTGAGAGGAGATCTTTAACTGTCTTATTGGAATGCGGAAAAATTCGAATTTCTATTCGTTTTCATCAACACCACAGATTTTAATAAGTCTTCCAATTCTATCTCCCTTTCTAGAAACTCCTTTTTCCAAAAATCTAGTCCCCTTTTACGTATGGGGAATGCCAACAAATGTCTGATCTTTTTTGTTTTCTTCTAGGAAAACACATAGCCAGCAGACTTTTACGAATTTCTATCTATAATCTTTTATAATAAGATAGCTTATATTAGGGATTACAAACGACTCACCACAATTATAAAGGACTCAGCTTTTTTCTCGCTTCAAAAAAATCTAGCTTTTTAGCTTAAAAGGTGCAACCAAACAAATGTATTGTGCTTTCGTAACTCAATTGAAATATAGTTAAAATTGTCTTCGCTAATTAGCATATTATTCTCACCTCCTTGATGGAAGATGAGAATTTCAAGGTTTGGCATTCTGTTTGTATTCCCGAGGGGTGAAAAGTCTCAATTGTAAACTAATTGAAAGAGGCATAATCCTAGGAATTAGAAATGTTTGTCTACAAGAAGGTAAAGGTCCAATATTTTTAATATGGTCATTTTATTCTCTTTATCACAATGTTTTGTGCTACTTTTGTAAGCACCACGTTTAGCTTACAATGTCTGCCCTCCAAAGGTGCCCTCTCAGATCTTTGGATACTCTGCTATTCTTTGGATTTGATAGACTTTATGGATTGATACATTTATGTTTCGAGTTAGTATTGATAACATTTGTTCAGGAACTTTACTTGTTACCTCATTAGCCATTCTGTGATTGGTATAATTTTAGATGATTCTACTTTTATAATAACTTATTCAGAATCTTTACCTGTTACCTCATTTTCTACTGTATGATGGATATAATTTCAACAATTCTAGTTCTGAAGTAAATTGTGGAATTGAACTTCTAGTCCTGTCTTTATATGGCTAAATTGACAAATTAGGATACTACTTTACTTCTCTGAATCATTATAGTATTTCCCTTGCTTTATTATATTCACCAGTTTGTAGCCCGTGCGATGTACGGTTGTTTTTTTGTTTTTCTATGTTGAGGTGATATCGAATTTCATATATTTATTTATATGATTTGAATAGTTAATTATATACAAAAATCATTTTAGATCAAGTTGGTTGTTTAAAATATTAATAACATTATTTTGGTTCCAATGTTCCAATTTTGTAAGTATCTCATGTAAGCTATGGAAATGAAAAAGTATGAAATATTATGATGTGCAATAAAAATTTACTGAACTCCAAGGAGAACACTGTGATAAAATAATCTAACTTACAAAGCCAAGGCTTAAAAAGGAGCTTAGGAGTGGGTTTACCCCGTTGAGTTTGGCTGGATACCTTATGACGACACCCAATGTTATTCTGCTGCAAACAAATTCATCTAAAATTTTCTAAAATAGATGTTCTGTAAAAATATTATCATGGACTCATATTATCCAAATGTCATTATTTTATATGAGTGCATATTAGTTCAAAATTTTAGTAACTACCTACTAAAAACATCATCCTAGTTATCTTTTGTAAGAACTAAAGTTGTAAAACTTGAGACTTCATTTGTGGAACTTTGTTTGTGAGGAGCCTCTGGCTTGGTAAGGTCTTGTGCCATTATCCTTTCCGAAATCTACATATTCTTTTATACTCACATCACAATGAACTAAAACCAGCTATAGCAACTGTTGAAAACATCAAATTAAGCTCTATTTATAGACTAATAATTGAGTTTATCTATTTATTGATCACGCATAATCAATTCACAAATTAAATCATTAAGAAAACTCATGACGTCAAAATTTAACATTCATGTTCGTAAGCAGAACAAAACAATGAGAGTTTTCTACAAATTAAATAAAGTAATTGTCACAATAGTATGTAAAATAAAACTTAGCAGAGGCCGTACTGATATATTGATTGTACATAAAAATGCGTGAGCAAATTAAATATGTGCATGCACAAGAAAAATATAATTTATAGATTTTCCTAGTTTATGCCAAATATCGAAAGGTTGGATCATTCATATTTTGTATATTTGCTTGTAAATTAGTGATATAATACATGTATAACGTAAGGGCAGTACCACTTCTTGTAACACTTGAACTTCCACGAAGTTGGCATGGTATTTCTCCTTAAATAAATGAAATGTGAAATTGATCGACACATTATTCATTTCACTTTCATAGCTAGTTATAGACAATTTTAGGCTATGGTTGATTTACTGAATAATAGTGGTAAACATGAAATAATGCTGAAAAACTCAAATTCTAGTTGATTATCTTTGAAGTAATTTCTTGTTTGAAAGGTTTAGAAAATTAGTGAAAAACCTCTCTAGTTTTGTCGCATAGTCTATGGTAAGGAAATAATATAAATTGGGTTTCTATTCCGGGATCCGATGTAGCACGTTGCTGAGTAGGAAACTCTCCAACGAAATTCTTATTTGGTTATGATTTTTTTTTATAGTTGGCCGTCAATATACTGTAACCCTTCTCCTTTATCCTTACTTGAGATAAGTTATGTATCGTGAAATACATAGGTGGAGTTCAAGGCTTGGATGTTGATGGCTTTCTAGAATGTCTCAAATCCTTTTTCCCTTTGAATATGGCTATTGTGTCACAAAAACAAACAACCTGAAACTCCAAAAGAAACTAACTGAATTGGAAATCAAATTTTACTGGATTTCACTAATGTATCAAAGAAAAACAACATAAAATGAATAAATAAAATTGAGTTAAGTCTAGACAAGAGGGAAAATCTGTAGGTGGATCTTCTGCTTTGGAGCTATAAAGACAGTTTTTCGTTAAAAAAAACTTTGGTTAGTTAACCAATTGAATGAAAGCCTTTCAATTGCAGATGAAGAACCAACAAATGTTTTCCTGAGTACCAACAAGAAACCAATTATGCAACTCAGAATTTATTTTTGGGATGTAATATGTGTTGACATGAAATGTCATACATAACAGATATAGGGAATTGAAGAGATGCATTTTATTTCCCTATATCTATTATGTATCTATTCAAATCCCTGCATTTATCATGCAAGTGAATATTCATGCCAACACAAATTTCATGCCAAAAACAAAATGCCAAAGTTCTTTGAATTCTAAAAATTTTAGCATTTTGTTTTACCTAAGTTATGTATGAAAGAAGTTAGGGTCACATAGGCCATAACATCCATTGGAAGAAGGGAATGAAGTATGCCCTTGCGTACGAACTTCATCAATAAAGAGTCTTAACATTCATATATTAATTGACCATTTTGTAACTTTTAGAAACTTCTAAAAATTGCAATGTATCTTGTGACTTTTGAAAACTTTTAAATGTTACAATGTATAATGCAGTATTGTTGAAAGCTCTATGTGCTTTTAAGGCGCCTGGACCCCTTATCGCTTAAGGTGCTAGGCGCCATCCGAGGCATTCACCCAAGTAACGCTAGGTGCTAATTATTTTTATTAAAAATACATAATCTCATAAAATTCTTAAGTTTTTTCTTGTGAATTTGGAAGTATACAATTTAGTTATAGATGTGGGGAATTGGTGATAACATATTGATATATTATACGTAGTTTTTATAATTTATACTAGCAATAGTTCTTTGATAAGTAATAATAAGTGATGAAGATAATACGACATATCCTAAAAACAATATGCAACGCAAAGATAGAACAAAAAAATAGAAAAATGGCATGATGTAAGTGAGGCACTCACCTTAGTGCCTTAAACGCTAGTGTGTCAGCTAAAGGTGTCTGCCTAGGCACGCGTTGCTAATATCGCTCGCCTGGACCCATATGAGGTGCCTTGGCCTCGCCTCACCTCACCTCACCTCGCCCAAGTGCCTAGGCGAGAGCTTGAAGAACTTTTGATAGCGCTGGTATAATGTACGGTGACCTTTTGTTCTCCATTAAAATAATTTTATTTATCTATTTATTAATTAACAATTTACACTCGTCAAATAATTGGACTGCCACTTGACACAATATTAGAGTGGAGAGTCTACTTTATATGCAGAGTATATGATATACGTTTGTGAAACTAATGTTTTGCTCTTCTTGCAATTCATTGTGTTATAGGTAAAAAACAAAATTGTTCGTGAAGTGATAGATTTCGTTAAAGGGCATCAGTTTCTCTTTGATCAAATTCTTCGGGAAGATGTTTCTGCTGTTGATGAGTTAACGTTGGAGCAAATGAATCTTGTTGTTGGTATACTTGGCAAGGTAAAAGTTCTCTCGTGTCCCTGTTTAGTTGTGTTGGTCAGCTGATTCAGAATGTGCTGTGTGACTGTAGTCGTTTCTTGTTTCCTTTGCGATTCAGTGACCTCTCCTTTGAGGTAAATTGCAAAGTTTTTTTCTCTGTGGTAGCTTACGCTTTCAAATAATATTCTGGTATCTGACTGAACACTTCAACATTTCAGTCAAACAAGGGGGGTCTTTTATCCACATCATACTGCTACCCTAATCAAAATATTTTACATTGGGCGTATCTATGGATGAAAACGGTTAACAAACCCTGCTGTGAAATATCATAGAATTACCTCTAAGTTGTAATCTTGTGCTTGGTTCTGTGCTCAGAATTTTTGTTCTGCTATCATTCTTGTTTGTACTTGTTTTGGAGACTGGATTTTGACTTTTAAAATTTGTGATTTTCTTTTCATTCTGATACTTGTATAAACAGTGGTTTCCAAGGCATGCACACCAGATTTGGCGTGCGTTTGGAATAAGTTTATTTCAAATGAATCTTTTTTAAATCCACAAAACAACTTTTTGGAAGGTTTATACAAGTGATTTGGAGAGAATTTTCCAGTAATTGTTTTGGGAATAAATCTGCCTTGCTTGGTTTATTATTCCTTTATTCAGAACAAAGAACCTTGTTTTGGAAACATAACAATGCACAGATGCAGGCTTTAGATGATGAATGTTATTAATTTGCTAGGTAGAACAATAGTAGCTAGTGGTTTGTGGAGGCTAACTCAATCAATCAACTTTACTTTGTCCTTGCTTATATTCTTAATGTATGGTCGTTATACTTGCAACTGTAATCCTTTACATTTTCCTACCTGCATTTGATTACCTTCAATTCATCCTGCAGGTTTGGCCGTATGAAGAGAGTGGCGACTATGGTTTTGTTCAAGGGCTTTTGGGGATGATGTGTGCAGTTTTCTCACTAAATTTAGAGTCATTTATTTCCAGCCAGTCTACACGGTCTTTAGAAGTAAATCACCCATATTAACTCTTTACTGTTAGAGGAAGGGGCCTTGATGAAATTGAAGTTCTTTCTAACCTTCCTTTTTTCCTAAATATCTTCTCCTTTTCATCTGTAATTTCCAGAACCAGCGGAACTCAGAGCTTAACGCCTTCCGCCTTTGCTTTAGCCTGAGCTCTTATCTGTATTTTCTGGTCACAAAGAAATCCTTGAGATTACAGGTAGGTGGGAAAAGTTTTTTCTTTTGAAGATGTGACACAAAAAGGTAATATAACTTATGCTTCGTGACTATCACTTATATCCAGGTTTCCGATAGTCCTCCAGATTATCATGCACCAATTAGGCCGCTACAGCCTACACTTACTTTACTCGCTTCTTTCCTTGATTCCGTGACTACTACTCTAGAAAGAGCTGTGGAGGAGAAATATTTACTGCTTAACAAGGTGAACTTGGTTTTACGCAATTTTTAGATGCTTTGTTTTTACTGTAATTATTGTTAGCTTCTTTGCATGTTATTGCTAAAGGATGCCTTGTTTGTCTAGATCCAAGACATAAATGAATTATCAAGGCAGGAGGTTGATGATATTATCAATATGTGCGCTCAACAAAATTGTGTGTCTTCATCTGACAATATTCAGAAAAGGTACAGATAATTGGTGTGCGGCGCACAGAGATGGATTGGCATGTAGTAGAAATTATGGTGGTCAATTGTACCTGTTCTGTTTACCACTTGCTTCTCAAGCGTGATACTTTTTCAGGAGGTATACTGCAATGATGGAAATGTGCCAAATTGCCGGAACGAGGGATCAACTTATTACCTTACTTCTACTTCTTGCTGAGAATGTGTTGAATATTATTCTTGTGCATTTTCAGGACAGGTAATGGCCCTTCCTTTGCTTTTGTTCTATTAATGTGTCTAATTTTGTTTGATTAGTTCCTTTTTCTTTTTAATTGAGTCGTGGTTCTGTGTCCAGTTCGGAACTTGGAGATACAGTTTCAACTATGAATACAATTACTTATGGATCCAAGCATGATTCTCGCGAGGATATACGTATGTTGTGCGGAGATTTAATTTCTGCTTTGGAAAGACTTGAATTCATGAGTGAGGTATTCTTGTTTTTTGTGAAGTTTGGTTAACTTGTTTTAGCTCAATTGGATAATTAAAAGTTCTAGAAGGAAAAATGCTGGCTAAATTTAGGTTTTCATAATTGGCCAATGATTTGATCTTTGGTAAGTGATTTATTAATTTCCTGAAAAGTAATCATTACCGTGAACTGGGAAGGCATTCACCCTGTTTCGGTTTCTGCGAGTTAATATGGTTCTGTTCTCTAAAATTTGAGGTTCCATTCTCGTTCTGGCTCCCCTTGTTCCAGGATTTTAAAAAATGGTCCTGCTGAAACTCCATTTCTTGCATTATTTTTTTATATCGTGTGAAAGATCTCGTAATACAAATGGTAAACAGTTTCGGTAGCGAATCCGCTTAGTCTTTTTCCTGATGTTTCTGTTTTCAGAATCAAAAAACAATTTTCAAGGACTATAGCCAATGGCAGTCAATTATTTATGCTATCACTGTTTCATGGAAAAGCATTAGATCTTTTCCGGTCTTCGCCCACTTGCACACTTGTCAATGATCATAGTATTTTCCTTGATAGTTGAGATCCCTATTTTCCTAATTCTTTTGTTTTTTTTTTTCACATTTTTGGCTGATATGATATCATAGATTATAGTTGCGTGTGCAGGAAAAAACAGGCCATAACCTCAAGGTATTCCACAGATTGGTGAACTCACTGAAGCAGATAACTCTTCATAAGGTAGCTTTATGAGATATTCAAGCACAAATATTTATTCACAGGTTAAATTGAAGCCGATGGTGATGTGTTCTTTGTACACTATGCTTGTGTAAATGTTGTATGTACCAGGTTATGTATCATTAAGATATATAAATTTAGATTTAAGGAGAACGTAATGATGTGAAACAGTTTTGACCTTTTCTTATATTTATTACCGCTCTGTTCCTAATATTATTTAGCAGATCTCACTCGATTTTGATCATCCGACGGAAAGAAAAGAAAAATATGTGAATTTATTTTGAACATATAGATTTGATGTATGGCTTACAAAGTCTTATCTGATATAATGTCAAGGCACATTTACAATGAAATGTTGTCCACCTGTAATGTCAATTTAAATCTTTCATGCTGTGCAGAGATTTATATTTACAGAGCATAGATTTATATCTATAGTGTACCGAATCATGAAGTAATTAGATACCCCTGTGGCCCTATTGGTATCAACCACAAGCCGAACGATTCCTCTGAAGGCATAGATTTATACTTGCAGAGCATAGATTTGACTCTTTTAAAACATGGAGTTTCTCATTGATTTTTTAAATAAGAAATCTTATATGAGAATTATGCCATAATAGACTTTTTATTTTTGTGTTTGTATTAAAATAAATACTTTTTTTCACAAAAATTATAAAACTCTGGTTGTGATGTAGGAAAGCTTATTTTGTATTTTATTATATGAGATATAGTTGTTCTAATATTTTTTTTTTTTACAGAGTTAATAAAAAGATTGGTGTTAACAATTTCTAAATATAATTTTTAGTATGAGTAATTTTTCTAAAGTAAAAATTAAATGAGAAAGATCGGTTGGAATAGATTGAAGTCCTGGGTGATGGATCACGTTCCTTTGAACTTGATAGTTCCATTGTTCCAACCGGAGTTCAATTTGGTCCGCGGCCGTGAAGTTTGAAACTTCCATTTTTCAATAAATATGTTGGCTGACTTTTACACCGGATGTATCTTATAAATCATTTAGTGCGTGAGATGGAACATGATAGAACATTCATGTTGCCTGCCAGTCTTGATTCGAACAGAAATGGTCTCATCTTTTGAAAAAAGTGACCTAAGGAAGTTACATTTTTGTTCCTTTCTATAATTTTTCTAATATGCGAGATTCATAATGCTCAAAATAGGATTCAAGTTAGTGCTAATCTAAATGCTCTATAAAAATTTTCACCTTTATAAAGTGTTTCATACCATTTTTTTTCAATTTTGCTCTTCATATTGTTTATTTGAAACATAAATTATCATATCCAAAATGGTAAACTAATTATTTTTTATTTGCACATATTTTGTTAAGAGATAATACTATATCTTTAAAGATTTAGATTGATAATTATCATAAAAATAAAACTTAGACAATTTAAAATAAAAATATCAAAAGTTCAGAAATTATAATTTATAAATAGTGACAGATCTACCAAGCTTAACAAAATATTTAAATATTATATATTATTAATTCTCAAGAGTACAAAATAGTGCCTCGAGTTTATGAAGGTACATTAAATTTTCTATATGATATATATTTAAAATTTCGATAAATAATAATTACAACACTTCTATCTTTATGAAAAATTATTCGAAATAATTTTTTAATTTTTATTCTTATATTTGTAATATTTTGTTAGATAATAAAATTAATGAATAACCTTCAGAGCATCGGCTAGTTATAATAAAAGGACTTATTGGCCCCTACATAAATTACATATTGTTCAGTCGACATGTTTTTTATCATTCGATATCACTGTTTCGATTGATATATAAGAACAAATAAAACTTTGAATGAAACTATGGGGACATTAGTGTAACCTATCCTAAAATAGTAGTATCCCACTTTTTTTTTCATCTGTTCCAATACATAGGTTAGTTTTCTTATTAAAATAAAAGTAAAAAAATAATTTTATTAAAATAATTTTATTTAATATCATATTTTCATATTCTCAAAAAAAAACTATTATATTTAATAAGATTATTTTTAAAAAATTAGCAGTAAATTAATTTATTTTTCTGTATTAATTGAATTTTTTTAATCTAGCAAAAATCAGACGGAGCCTATTTTTAAAGATGGAGGTAGTAATACAAATAAACAAACGAAGAGAAAAAAATTGCTAGGGTAGTTAGAGATTCACAAGTCTTTATCATTAAATTTATAAAAATTTATACAAAATCATTTCTCTCACATAATATATTTTGAAAATACTGGTACTTTTTAAACAAGTTTTCTGTTCGATTAATTTATTGCATATAAAAATTTTATAAAATTCTGGAATGTGTTGGTATATTTTCTTATCATTTGGTAGGAAAAATTTATTTTTCAATAAAAAAATTACAAACAATAATTTTTTCGTTTGAAAAACTTGATACTATCGTCACTCAACTGACTCGCTACTGTAAGCAAATCTCAAGATCCAATCTTCAAAACTTTCCCGGAAAATTCCCCCATCTCGCTCCCTCTCTCTGTATCTCTCTCCCAATCTCTATGGCCAACGCCTGGAAGCGAGATCGCTCCACAAAACTCCTCTCTGCAAAACCCCTCTTCCTTTTCCTCTCAATCTCTCTTCTCCTTCTCACCTTCTTCCTCCTCTATCCACACCCCTCAAACCCTAACCCTGACCCTAATTTCATCAAAACCCTAACTTTTACCTACCCAATTCCCCCATTTGATTGTTACTCCTCTCCACAGGCTAACCCAGTGATAGCCAATTTAGTAGAAGGCCTCGAACACCCATTTCTCTTTTCGCTCTCGGATTTTGGGACCCTGCCCGAAAAGCCCCACAAAAATATTGTCCGGGTTCTGAAGGGGAAGTTATTTAGGAGACCTGATATATCAAAGACGGTGCAGGATTTGGTAGGGGAGTTGAGGGGTAAGGGTAAAGATGGGATCTTTGTGGATGTTGGGGCCAATGTGGGCATGGCGAGCTTTGCGGCTGCGGTGATGGGGGTTCGGGTTTTGGCGTTCGAGCCCGTTTTGGAGAATCTGCAGAGGATTTGCGAGGGAGTTTATTTTAACCGGGTCAGGGAGTTGGTGACAGTCTTTGAGGCTGCTGCTTCGGATCGGAAAGGGAACATTACCTTTCACAAGGTATTTGGTTCAAATTTTTGGTAGGCCCTTTTTTAAGTGAATGTTATAATATGCTCTTGCTGTTATTTTGTGTATTGATGGATTGATTATTGAGTAATGCTAGACAAAAACGTTTTTTGGTCTTGATTCTATTAAATACTCCTGCCTACAAATAATTGGGTTACTCTCCATTTTGAGATGTAAAATTGGACACTCAAAGAAAATAACCAATATTGCCCCTCTTATTTGCTAGGAATAAGAAATTTTGCCCCTCATAATTACAAGGAAAAGGGTAAGAAAAAAATAGTTCACTTGCCTAAAACTGTGTGCATGATCAAACGACCATATTGGTAGTAAATAAATTTATGGTATGATTTGAGTTGCAAGAGACAATATAGAGTACAAATTATTGTTGTATTCTAGTTAATTCAAGTGTATGATTTTACACCTTTTGTTGCACAACTGATCTAATGATATTTGAACTCTAGAACTACCCGAACAGAACCAAAGAATTCCTAGTCTGCTATTTACCTACCGTATATGGTGAAAATTTAGTGTTGACAAGTTCAGTGTATTACTGGAATGGTTTCAAACTGGGGACTAGGAATCGAAGTTCTGTTTTTGGGGTAGCCTTTGCATGAGACAATTTTATGCTCTGTGCTTGCATTCATGTTGTATTTGGATGGGATCGTTTAAGATTGATAATTACGAAGATTCTATAAGTACACATTTTGTGGTCAAAATTATATGAACCTATAAATCCATGGAGGGATTTGATTTTTAGGCAACACATAGGGCTTACTTTAGTTGTTCGTAAGTATATAATGTCAGCCTTTTGTACCAAAACCAAGGTTTTAAATATCATCTGTTACTATTACGTAATGCCGTTACGTAACGGTTTTGGCCTACATCACCACCGTTGCTGTTACGCAAAAAAAGATTTTTTTGTAAAGATGAAAAAAATTCGTGGCTGCAATTTCTGCTATTGTTACGCTATAGCCATTACTGTCCGAAACCATTATACCGCCATGGTTACCATACAATAGGCCCCACCGTTATTTAAAACCTTGACCACAAGTAACATACAAAGTCGACATTGCACTATCCCTAATCCTGTTGATTTCAAATTCTCATATTCTCAATGGAACCTTAAGTTATCCAACCTGCAATTTGCTTAGAGTTATAGATGAGGAATGAATTATCATGTTGACAAAGTGAATGTTGTCTTGAAAAAGGTATTAAGGTGGGGGCAGTGATACCGGAAGTGAGGGCCTTTGGATGGAAAGATTTAATGTTAGGACTGCATCTGCATAAGTTAAAATGACTCAAAATTGTGCAAGGCGTTTTTATCGCTCATAACAAAGACCTTATTGTTATACTGCTTGGTGGAATTGTGCATGAGACCATGGCTGTGCAACTAATGTAGATGAATCTGGATTTGGTAGCTGAGTTATTAAGGATTGATTATTACTGATGAAGGAAAGGGACAATTGTTTGTTTAAAGTTGGTACAGCATCCTGTCTATTACTTCTTCTTAATTGAATTTGAAGGGAGAATATTTTTCTCACATTTCTGCACTTTCAACTTGTCATGTTTATACCTGTGGATTGTGACTAATTATCTTGTGAATCTATCTTAAATTTATCTCGCATAAGTAATTTCAGCGAGAAATGATGTCCTGCCTGTTAACATTCCAATATTTAAGCAATTTATGTCACTTGTTGCTACTATAGATTCTATGACATTTCCAGTTTCCTTTTCTTCGTACTGATGGCTTTCCTGATCTGTTCATGTTTCTCTTTTTGGTATGATCACCAGTTGGTAGGTCGGCTTGATAACAGTGCAGTTTCAGCTGTGGGTGCAAAAATGGCTTTCAAATCAAACGAGGAAATTGAACTTCAAGTGAGAACGATTCCTCTTGATGAAGTGATCAAAGAGTCTGATCCTGTGCTGCTTCTGAAAATAGATGTTCAGGGATGGGAATATCATGTATTAAAGGGAGCCTCGAAGCTATTATCGAGGAAGAAAGGTGAAGCCCCATATATCATTTATGAAGAAGACGAGAAACTGTTACAAGCCAGCAATAGGAGTGCGAAAGAGATACGTGACTTTTTACGTACTGTTGGTTACCATGATTGCACCCAGCACGGTACAGATGCACACTGCACCAAGTAAAAACTGGCGACTCTCCCTTTTGATCGCTCTTTAAACTCACTTTCTGACCTGCCAACACAAAAAAAATTTGGATGAAAACATCGTGTATCAATTAGATTTTGCGTATGTGTACCTATCAGAAAGTCGGTATTTAAATTGAGTTTTGTTAGCTCCCGCTAACAACAAATTGACCAAACTCTTCATGCTTATGTGGGGAACAGAAAAGGAAGATTTTGTTTTTCTTATTAGAGTGGAGATGATGATAATGGTCTCCAACGGTGCAACTTTACACGAATGCTCCGACTTGAAAGTTGCTTAGCACAGTCTTGTGAACGATGAAGTGACTGATGTGGTATACTATCTTCGTTGTGGGGGGATTATTTTGCCTTAAATTTATTATATGTGTGTGTGAGTGTATGTATGTATGCTATGGATAACAACATTCATTATTCTTTTCTTGTTCCTTTTTGGAAATTGATAGTAAATATGTTTTGAGATCCCTTTTTTGGAACCAACGCGATTTGGTGATCTTATCGGCGTGGAATTAAGTAAATATAATGAAAGACAATTGTGTTGAAGTGCGCATGTAAATGATGAATGGTTATGATGCGACAAATTCTACCTAGATTATATGATCATTAAGTGGATACGCCAATGAGAATTTTATCAGTGCAAATGGTAGATACGAGGTAGCAAAAACATGGTTGGGAGACCCATGTTCCTACTTTTTTATGGGGTTGGATTGGTCTTAATTTTAGATCTGACGGTTGGAACATAAAGCAGTATTCTATATTAAAACCGTCAAATCTAATTTACAGTCAATTTAACTATACAGAGAATTGCGCGCATGCAGTTGGTGATATCAACTCTAGACTAGAATGCTTCTAATTAGTCTCGTTTCGTTGATGAGACCGTGAAAGGAACCCCGAAGGAATGTAGAGACTTATTTTAAAAAGTGAAATAACGAACCCTTGAAGCCCTCGTCCATGCTTATCAACTCAATTTTATTTGGCAAACCATAGGAAAAAACAAAGTTTATAAACCTACGAGGGGGAGAAAAGTTTCCCTTGGGCAGAACAAGGAAAATATCTGAACAAGGACATTTTCGTAAATTCCAAACAGACTCCTACCTTTGTTAGCTTCAGTTCCCCTTCGTTGTTACCAACAAGAAGCTCAAGCCTCTCTCTCTCTCTCTCTCTCTCTCTCGTCTGGAATTCATCTTTCAGGAAGGAAATGGCAAACTCCCTCTGTTTCATTCCTCTCACTTCTGTGAAGCCACTTTCAAGACCACATTGTACTCTTACCAATTCCTCTCACTAACTATTTTTAATGCACATTGTTTGGAAGGAAAACGATTCTATTACAAAACTGTACAAACTCCTTATTTTCAAGAAAATTTTCTTGAAACATAATGTTACACTATTCATCCTTTTTTTTGTTAAAGATTTTTCTTTTTTCCGCTAATATATAAAACACAAATTAATATATTATTATATATATATATATATATACATTTATTTATTTTGGAAAATATATTAAATATTTAAATTATGACTTTCGGGGATTATAAAATATATATAAATACTTTTCGGAAATAAGTTATATATATTTAAAAGTTTTCGGGAATTATTAGAATTATATATATATAATTTGGAAAATTAATATATATATATATATATATATATATATATATAAATTACTAAATATATAAATAAATATATTTTTGGATATTTTCAAAATAAAGAAAATGAATTTTTGGAAATTATAAAATAAATAAGTGTATTTTCGAAAATTTATGAAATATTATTTTTGGAAATTAATAAAATACATTTCAAAAATTAATAACTAATTTATTCGGAAAAAGTAAATAATATATTATAGTATAAAGTTCGGAATCAT
>MKEJ01010062.1:13642-32892 GCA_001753735.1 Embelia ribes
TTATATTATTTATTGTACCTATGACGCAAATATTTATTATACAGTTAATCCCTCTTGTATCCTTACATGTTGTCCACTATTCATTCATTCATAAGAAATATATTTCTTGTTTCATAAACTTCACACTATCACATGTCAGATCTTACATGATACGAGGTGTGGCATGAAAATGAGGCTCTATTTATGAGTATATTATATTAATGACAAGATTATCATCTATTTATCTACTTAACCAACTTGGTGAGAAACGTTATAGCAACTGCCTTAAAAATAAATCCAAAGGGCCCACGGCCCGTGTTATCCACAATAATATTTACTCAATCAATTTAAACTTTAAAGTTTGTAACATGTTGCAACCCAATTAATTATGACCTTTGTTACATTCGTTTGAATTTTTTATCCACGTTCCAAGTTACTTTAGTTTAATAACACTGTCAAATAATTAAATCATCGTACTTGATATGAAAGAGGTGTAAAAGAAATTTTGGATATGATTGCAAGGGTTTATGAAAAATATTAATTCAGAACAACGTGGGAGATCTGCCATTATACCGAAAGGATGTATTTTTCCTTGTTGGGAAGTAAGTGCCAAACAGGAAGGGTTCGACGAGCAAAATCAACTCGAAAATTTGCAATCCAACCAAGGGTGAAGGGTTCAAAGGTAATAGCACCATTAATTTTCAAAATATTCATTAAGTGTACATTTCAACTTATCTCAACCTTAGCTGTTTCACCAACAAAAAAAAGCTTATCCGATCGTCTTGCCAACCTGAGTTTGACCGTTACTATTTTAAAGTCGTATCTTGTGTTTAGAAATCAATTATTATCTTGGCTTTCAAAGGTATAGAAATTAGTAGCGTACAGAGAATTTTTTATTGGAGAGACCAAGTTTATATATTATATATAGAATGGTTTTTTTTCCAAGAAGCCTTGTAAAGAGATTGTCTGTAAATTTTTTGATTTTACAAATAAATTTTTTTAAAATTTTAAAAATCAGAAGTCCATATCCCACGCATCTCTGGTCCGCCAACAGTAGGGCTTAAGCTAACAGTAAGTTGCAAAGTCATTACCAAATATCATATTGTTGACTATATCTTCATGTGCAGCTAGTTTTACACAAATGAATTTTGACCTGCGACGAATGCCCGCGAAATTAACAATTACCAACCACATTTGAGATTTATAGCATGTGCATATTTATTTTGCATCTTACATAACTAATTACATTTTGCCCCCATGAGATTTCAGATAATTTCAAAATAGTTCATAAGTATCCCATGTGGTTTATACCCCCCAACATTTTTTCGGACAAAATGAAGTCCGCTTAAAGGCGAGAAATAACCCGTAAAATTACAAAAAATATTTCATAATGAGGTCTAATTCTCTTGCTTATTAATTTCTAAAAAATATATTTTATAATTATAAATATAAATTAAACACTTCCAGCAAAATATGATTGGCTTTCTCTAATTTTCCAAAATTTCAACTTCAAAACAAATAAAATAAGGCAAGAAAAGGAGGAGTAATTATAATATTTTCATATACAAGGCAAACTCGTATTATGAGGGGTAATTCTAGATACCGTTGTGACTGTTTTGAAATATTTAGTAATGTCATGGGGCAAAGTATAATTTATCATAAAAAGAATAACAAAATATGTAGTACCGTGCAAGAAATTATATAAACCATCCCAATATCTATATAGTAATAACACGTGTTTATATATGTTTTTTAAAAATAAAATCAATGCACGGAATCTAAATGAATAGTAATTATATATTTTTGCCATACTTCTACTTTTTCATCGCCAGATAACATTTCTATTCCTACTCTCATTTCCATTCTTATACATTTCTAATCTACAAATATTATGATTTTACGATCCCACTACCGTTTCTCCTTGTAACTTAAGTAGATAAATTATTTTAGTAACGAAACAATTAAAAATACATAAACATACTCACCACCTGTTATGAAAAAAAAAAAAGAAGAAGATAAAAGCCACAATTGCATTTACTCCTATAGTTAATTAGTCCATTATCCGTACATTGCAGCTCTTCCCCCAAACTAAATAAACTCAGTCAGAGATATAAATATCTACCCAAAGATTTTCTAACCCTCTGCTTGCATCATCATTACACATA
The DNA here is from genome assembly GCA_001753735.1 of Embelia ribes. NCBI lineage: Eukaryota > Viridiplantae > Streptophyta > Magnoliopsida > Ericales > Primulaceae > Embelia > Embelia ribes. Next base: position 15,787 of record MKEJ01010062.1, read on the forward strand.
TATACACTCTCTCTCTCTCTCTCTCTCTCTCTCTGTGTGCAGTACAGAGGACACTGACCACCCCTACTCTGTTCTCTCTCATCAAATTGCCCAAACCCATTTAAAATCAACCTGCAGGGGATAAAAGTTTGTGTCTTTGTTACCCTCTTTACTCTTCTTTCTCATCACATTTGCAATTTCGACTAGAAATAGATAAATGGGCAAAACCCTTTTTTACTACTGGAAAAAAGATTGGATCTTGAGATGACCAGCCATGAACAGGAATATAATTACTCAGAGAGATACAGACAGAGAGAAATTTGGAGTGTGATGATTTCAAATAAGCTGCATAGTGAGAGGTGGGGGAGTCAGGACAAAGATGAGAGAGATAGAGAGAGAGGGATGGGCCCTCCAAAGCTGCAGAAGAAATGAGTGGCACTGCAATTTCAGTCTCTCTCTCTCTCTCTCTCTCCAATTCTCTCTTCCAGTTTTGCGTGGTGTGAATCTTTTTAATTAATTGCTATATGGGTCCATTTATTTTGAGTGTATATATAAAAAAATCATTTACTCTACCTTCACAAATAATTATACTATTTAGTTGTGCATACTTTTTTTTGAAAATTTTAAAATATAATAATTTAATATTTAAATATAATAAAAATATTAAGTTTTTTTTTAAATATGCACAGTTAACAGATATAATTATTTATGGACAGAGTAAACGTGAAAAAATATATTTTTGCTTCAGTTTTTTTTTTTTTTAAATAAAAAATTTGAATAAGGCTCATGATATTAAGTATTCATGCCATACAGGTTCACTTTGCCCCCCACCCCGCAAAAGGTTACCAGTGTTTGTACAGTTATTTTCGTTACTTATATCTAAAATGTAAATAGTGCTCATGACATTATCTATAACCGTACAAACACTAGTATATATGTGCTTATTCACATGATATCTGCACACAATGACACTATTTGTATTGGTTCTTCGCTTAGAATTGAACAAATCCATATTCTTCGATTCTAAGAACCGAATTAATAACCAAATAGAGCTAGAATTACCAGTTCCGGATCGATTCCTCTCCTAATAGATTGGTTATCATTCCGTATTAAAATCAAGAGTGATACGAAAATATCTATCACACATCGCTTATACAACTGGGCGATCATTTATTACTAATTGATACAAATTAGATAGTTAGGTGATCCTTTATTACTAATTGATACAAATTAAATAAAATATTGAAATAAAATCTTTTGATTGAACCTATTTTTTGTGACAGACAATTGGCTACAAATTTTTATTTTCTAAAACCAAAGTTTGAAAATTAGATAATTAGATTAAAACATATGTATAACATGAAATTATCAATATAGTTCAATCTAGTTTCCATTATGTTTTGATTCTTAAAAATTAGGAACTGGAAATCGAGCCAAAATTTTCAGTCCTATAATTTGTAGTACCGTAACATAACCAAAACTAGTATAGAATCGAATCAAAGCCGAACCAACGAGTTTGGTTTGATTTTGGTTTCCAGTTCTATTGAATTTTGTTTTCATCCCTAATGATATATATGAGTTGATTTTGTTAGGAGCTAAGCCTGGTTGTAAAGTGAGAGTGAAAGCGGTAACTTTGAGAATGTGAAGCTTGTAGTTCAAAAATATAATGACAGCGGGAGCGAGAATTGGAAGTCAAAACATCCTTTATTCTCAAATGATTTGGTAACATAAGTTTGAAGTGATATTTACATATCATAAGATAATGTATAGAAATTGCACAGAAGAGCCTATCTGTTTATTTGAGCTTAGTATTTTATTTAAAAAAAAAAAGAATAAGAAAGAATTGATCAATTTACACCATATAACCAGATAAATTTGTATATATTTTGCACATGATTCTATTTCATTCATTTTATTTTATTTTTTCCTTTGTTTTTGTCAGCAACTCTGCAGGAAAGGCCTCTTTTTTCTTGGCTTTTTGGTCACTCTCTTTCTTGCCTTTAGGCCCCTCCTGTGTTGCGTGTCCCTTTATTTACTTACACTGCCCATTTGGGTTTAAATAGTGTGCATTGAAGAGAGGGAAAGAGAGAGAGAACCCAACCCTTGATGGTCCTTAGCTCTGAACTTCAGTTTCTTGGATTTTCCCTCCTTTTTCTAAAAAAAAAAAAATAAAAAAAGTAAAAAAAAAAAAAAAGAAAGAAAAAAAAGCTCACCCTTTTTCTTGGTTCTTTTATATCTAGATTCTTTTGTGGGTTTTGGGGAAATGGGTATGTATGTGTATATATGGTGGGGTTATTAGTATGATTCCCATTGGTAGCTTTTTTCACAGTGTTTTACTACTGTTTTGAGGGAGAAAGCATAGCCAATGATTCCTTATAAACTTTGCACACCAGATGCTTGTTTTAGGTTCTCTGAGAAAACTAAATATAGTGTCAATCATCACTATAAAGCAAGCCACTTTGTCTGTTGAATATTTGTGAAGATCTAGTGAACGTGAACATGATTATATATAGAAGTTCACTTTTTTCATTTCACATGGTTTAGTTTGGAGAAGCTGCAAATTTAGATATTGGCCATCTGCACAAGATTGTGAGGTTGGTTTTCCCTCCTCATAGTTGGCTTTTTATCTTTTTTCTATAATCAGTCTTCTTCTATGCCAAAATGTTGTTTCGTTGTATGCTTTCTTGAATAGATAATTCCCACCAATTTTACTATTTTCAACCTCTAAATTTTAATCCGTGGACTTCAAACTGTAAAATAGAGGCTGGAATATGGATAGCGTTCACACCAGTTTTCTTTTGTGTGTGTGTGTATATATATATATATATATATATATATATATACATACATATATACATATATGGATGACCGAGTGCATAAAGCTTTCGCATTGCGAGGTCTAAGAGAACAAATGTATGCAACCGCACTCCTATTTTCAGAAAGACTGTTTCCAAGAGGTGAGACCATGAGAGATAAGTCGCAATGGAGGTATGCATGACTTTAACCTATAGAAATTCAAATTAGAGATTTAAATACCACCATTATCAATTTCAAGAGATATTGAACATGGAACAACTATAGTAATCAGATGCAATGCCGAACACCAACTACTCTGAACTTACAAATATGAGTGTGGATGAACATTAGTAATGTTGTTCTAGGGGAATACGATAACGCAACCCATTATTTTTATTGGAAATTGAACCATTTTGGATACGCTAGTTGGAGGCTTCTCTTAGACTTAATCTCAAAATTTAGGATAGGTAGCCTTATAGGGCCATGGGCAAGGCCCTTAATGCTATGTTTACGCTAGCTTAGCCATGTTCATAATACCCAGTTCATAGTTCAAGGGAGTACTATAACAACCTCTAATTTTTCGGGGGTAAACCATTTTGGATATACTTGTTGGAGCGGTCCTTTGAATTTAATCTCTAAAATTTAGGATAGGTAGCTTTGTAGGGGCACTGCTGTGAGGCCCTTAATGCTGTGTTATGCTAGTTTAGCCATGTTCATATTACCCAGTGCCTCTGCTACTTTCAACCAGCTGTAATTGCTGTAACGTATAAAAAGTATGTAGAGGATGTTATGTTAGAGATCTGTGTGGTGGCTCATTTGGCTTCTTTAGGGATGAATGTGGTTAACAACGTATAATTGCATAATTCTATGTTTGATGTTTTGTACTTTGTTGCTAAACGTCTTAAAACATTGACTTTTTAGCCCCTTGGTAATTATGAAAAATCATTATGTTACTTTATATGTGGTTTGGCCTCTCTTACATGATTCTTGATTCTGTCTTGAATGTGGTTGTGTTGTATCATTTTTAATTACTTTTTTCAAGCATAATTTATTTATATTAGTGTTACTGCATGATCCTTTCTGTGTGGATTTCCTGACAGTTGTGTTTTAAATACTAATATATATATATATATAAGAAGGAAAAGGCTATTGTGGCAGTTATGTTCAAGAAGTCATAAAACTCATAGTGGTATTTCCATGACTTTTTGCTTAATCAATTGGCACTGTTGGTGGCGTAGTAGTGTAGAACATCGGTATATATTGTACTACCCATGGTCCATTTGTGAGCCTTCAACTTTAGAAAAGTGGTTTTCACCAATAAAATTTTAAATACTAATATATATATATATAAGAAGGAAAAGGCTGATGTGGCAGTTATGTTCACGATCTTGTAAGACTCGTAGTGGTAGTTCCACGGCATTTCGCTTAATCCATAGGCACCATTGGTGGCATAGTAGTGTAGAACATTGGTATATATCATACTACCCATGGTCCGTTTATGAGCCTTCTTGAAACAAATATTTGTATAATACTTTTTCTAACTGGTTCATATTAGACCTAACATTGCCCTACCTAGTTCCACTTGTGAAAAATATTGATCTTGTGTAAGCTTTTTGCAACATAGACAGATAAATTATACTAGTTAAGGTTGGACATTTTCTTAATACAGTATATGAATTTTTTGGCCTTCTGGGTCCCCAGTTTAATATGGAAATGTTATACATGTGCACAATCACAAAAATGGGTTGACAAGGGAGGATCTGTGGATATTGAGAAATAATTTTCCTAGGCCATTTTATGCATGTGGTATCTAGGAAAAGTGTGTTTGGTATAATCTGTATAATCTGCTGTAAAATAGTAGTATTTCTACATATGTAAATTCAAGTGGTTTTATTTTGCGACATGTGCTTATGTTTTAAATAATTTTTGGGTGTTTGTACATGTTCTTAGTAGTTACCTTCTGTTTCCGTACAGAAGAAATCAGCATCATAGCTAATGAAGATTTCGTGATTAAGTTTTTGTCACTTGTTTGTACATTTCCTCGCGGATATGAAGGCTCTATATTACCACAAATTAATGATGTCAAACGATGCCTACTAGTTTCAGATTCGAAATGTCTGATTAGGTCTCAGTCTTTCATATTACAAACTTTTGAGTCTGCTCATTCTTGGAAATGTTGATATACGGTTACAGATGTTGTATTTTGTCAAATGAATTAGAAAACCCTCAAGTCGTAATTCCCGTTACAAATAGTTTTCACAGTGGTTTTGCAATTTTACACGTTTCACCATCTTATAAAATGAACCTGCCACTATACTGAAGTTATGCACATTGGAAGTTGTAAAGCCTATAGTAATTGAAAGCAGATTCATACAAATTTTCTGATAGAGTTTCGGTTTACCAATCTTCAGGTTTCTTGGCAGTTTGCATAAGCTTCTCGAAATAAAGACTGGTATTGAACTGGGCTTGGAGGTATCTTTTCTAATCCTACTTAAAACTTCGAAGGACGGTCTCAAGTACGAGGTTGGAACAAATTGTTGTTACAGTCTTTTCCTTTGGCCTAATGCACTTTGATTCTTCTACTTCGGACAACATGGCTGAGAACAATGAATTAAATGTGCCAATGTGTATGAGCGACCCCAATTTTTTGACTTCGAATGTGTTATCAGCCATGACCTCAAATTGCCTGACACAGCCCAATTCCCTCGATTTCAATACTCAGTGCCAGTTCATGGTCGAATTTCCTGCACTTTCCCATTTGCAAGGCGAACTCATGAACATTCCACACTTTTCTAACCTTGTTGGAAGAAACACCCTTCCAAATCCTTTGCTAAATGAATCATGTTTAGTGGGAAATATCGGGTTCGACGAGAGAATTGTTAATGAAAGTGGGCAAATCATTTCTGCTTCATCACTGGCTGCCCTTTTAGCCTCGAGATTTGGTTCCCGTGGCAACCTCGATGAAACAGAACCTCCACCTCCAGTAGACCCTCCAGAGTTTTCGAGAACTTCTATCCCGGATTATCACCACGAGGCAACAAATTCTGCTTTTGCAGCCTCGTTGAATGCTGGATATGATACGGCATATGGTGAGATGAACAATAAATGGGCTTATGATAAATACCTGGCTTGTGCAGAATTTATTGGGAAGGACCCGGAAAAAAATGGTTTTCCACCATTCCAGCTGGCGGAAAGTATTGATCAAAATCAATGGATATCATCAAACAGTCCCATTCTGAATTCTGGTAATCCTTGTGGCTCTTCAAAATCTGACAAGGAGCTGTCTCTTAGTCTTGCCACATGTCAGCCTCCTATTGTTCATGGAACAGTTATTCCTGATCAGTGTTCCGAAATAAGTGGCTCTATTGTTGCTCGTAATACCTTGAATGAAAGGCTTGGGTCTAAAAGCGCCTACCACAACAAGAACCTTCATGTGGGTTCTCATAGACAGGTTCAAATTGCTCAATTCTCGTGTGGGTCGAAATATCTTTCTGTTATTCAAGAGATACTTGCTCAACTAGCGAGTTATTCACTAGAACATTTTGACCAAGTGAACTATCCCACTACCATGACAAGAAATTCTATCTCTCGAAGTTGTCTTTCAGAGAGAGACTATTCGATGATGGATTCTGATGTGGATGGAGGATTTAGCTCCACTCAAGGACTAGGACGGGAGGTTGAAGGAAAGAAACAGCAGTTAGTGGCTTTACTTCAAGTGGTATGTCTACATGATTTGATGTTTATGTACTCTCTGCTCCATATTTGGAATCTCGGCTGTGCCTTTGAAATACTATGCATAGGTAAATCACGTGTGGTCCTCGCAATTGGAGAATTGTTTCAATTTGCTCCCTTTTTTGGTTGGTTTTGCAGTCAGAAAAAATGTTCTTATTCGTTACAAAAATAGACTGAATTCTATATTATCTAAAACTATAAGGTCACACATTTGGGGTATTATAGAGGGATGGGTTGCATTATTTATAATGAGGGCCATTATACAAATTTTACTAGTAGCAATATCTCCCTCCCTCCGTATTGTTATAGCACCTTATATGGTGTGCCAAGGGTCCAAGTTTTCACTTGATACCAGCCAAAGTTTTTACATCTGAATGTTGGAATACATGGCCCAAAGGATTAGTAGTATATTACCCCCTCATACCTATCTGAAACAATTTCGACTGTAACTGTTCCAATTTGGTGCTATCCGAACCAAAATGTAGCAAGTGTAGATTGCGTGGACCATAGGTGTAAATTTTTTTTAGTATATATCCTGTAAAATTAGGCTGATTTTACAGTCTTTTTACTTTCTTCAATATCTTACCATCTTGTTTAGTTATAGATGAATGTTGCTATTTTGTGTCTCTGAGTCCAGGTTGATGAGCAACACAACCAATGCTTAGATGAAATCCACACCGTGATATCTGCATTTCATGCTGCAACCGAATTGGATCCTCGCATACATGCTCGCTTTGCACTGCAGACAGTGTCAGTATTGTACAAGAACCTTAGAGAGAAAATTAGCAACCATATTCTTACTATGGGAGTGCCCTCGAGAAATGGAGAAAGTAGGGAAGAGGAGATATCTTTCGAGACAAGCTTCATTCAGAAACAATGGGCTCTGCAGCAGCTAAGAAAGAAAGATCATCAGTTGTGGAGGCCACAAAGAGGCTTGCCCGAAAGATCCGTTTCGGTTTTGCGGGCATGGATGTTTCAGAATTTTCTCCATCCGTAAGTTATCTCTGCATTGAGGTGAAAATGGATTGTAGCTTACTCTAGTTCTTTTCTATACCAAAGTTTTTAGCGCTTCTTCCTTTAAGAGGTGCATGGACATACTAATAAGAAGTAATTCACAGATTTTATGGGGTGAAAAGAGAATATGTTGCTTCGATGTAGGAAGCACTGCCAAAGATTCAAGCACCATCACTTGTACATTTACAAACTGATAACTATGGCATAGGTTACGATTGATTATCTCTGGTACTCGGATATCTTAATTTAATTTTTGCCTTTTCTTCTCCTTGAACTAGAGTTCTGTGCCTGTCACTCCCTTCATTAGTCTTGGAAACAATGTACCTGTGTGTGTCTCATCATTTCTAGACATTGTAACGTCGAAACCTGTGCACTTGATATCTGCTTGTTGGTTTACTAACTTGTTCTGCTATATTCCGACTTTGATCACTGAGGGGGCAGAGTCACTAGCAAGGCCTTCTTCGTGAACAAGAGGATTGAAATCATGAAAATTTGAATATTTTATGTGACTTGTGAAGGTTATTTACAAGTTTGAACAAATTTTTTTCGTTATTAAAGCTTTAACATGACAGATTTGAGAAAGTGTGAATGTGCTCAACTGCAAGAGCCTACCATTCAGAAACTTGGTTATTTTTTGTTTAGAATTAGTCTGGAAGTAATTTCTTGAATGGTTATTGCATATTGTAGGTACCCGAAAGATGCTGAGAAACATTTACTCGCACTTAAAAGTGGATTGACAAGAAGCCAGGTATGTGCTAACCAAATATCAACATATTTTAAATTGTCTTCCACCAGATCTGTGTCGAAGAAAATCTTCAGTTCTTTAGTTTATTTGTGAAGCTTTTTCATCATTAGCTCTCATTTTCAGATACTCCGTTTTGAGTTCTTTTCATATTCTTTTTTCTTGTGCATCTCCTTATATGAGTAATGACTAGGTGTCCAACTGGTTTATAAATGCTCGAGTTCGTCTTTGGAAACCAATGATTGAAGAAATGTACTCTGAGATGAATAGGAGAAAGGGGCGAAGGAACGGTGAGGACACAATTAACGGTCATAGAAGTCACGTGACAATCGAGAATCTGATGTTCGATATGTGAATTTTGGAAGTAGAAGAAAGACCTGTTCTGTGATTCGAGGTTGGATCCTATCATTTGTTATACAATTCTAGGGCATGGTACATGTTCAAAACTTTGTAGTAATTGTATATTCAATATGTAATTTGCTAATAACATTTGGTAATTATTTGTTATTAGTAGACAGCCTGAAAAATGAGTTAGCCAAGTTCCATAGTGGTTGGTTCAAGTGAAGTTGTAGAAGGAATAATATTTACTTGAGTGTTTCATATACTACGTTTATTCACGAAGTACGAAAAACTAATTGCATGACGTTTGCCGAAGAAAAAGGTGGGCTTCCGAGCTGGGACGAAAATGGTGATTCAGTGAGAGCAATCCTGTTGTAGTAAGGCATTTTACGATAAATAGAAACAAAGCTTTACAACTCTAATGTCATCATGTTATTTCTGTTTTCTTATTTATAGAATTGGATTCTTCTAGAAGAAAGGGATTAGTCCTTGCCTGCTAAAGACTGCATGTATCATGTCCCCTTTTCAACGGAATGATTATATTTAAAACAAAGTAATTTCGTAGAAATTTTTTTTACATATTATATAAGGATAAAAAGTTTCTAGTATTGAGAGCTAATCCCTTTTCAACACGACTTTGAGCATTCCTACAAGTCACTGTAGTGGGGTCTTTATATTTTATGAATAGTAAATTCCCAAATGTAAATTTCACGTTCACAAATGTGAGCATGAAATTGTTATCGATTGTAGAAAACAATTGGAATTTCATGTTCACATTCAAATGTGAACGGTTGTAGAAAAACAATTTCGCAGAGTATTGTCACAAATGTAGCGCTAGAAAGTAGTTTAGCAGCTGAGACACTTTGAATTGAAAACCCTATAAATTGAAAATTGAGTAATTACCCCAAATCCATAAAATTAATCTGCAAATATTTACAGGAACTGCAAAACAGTGGTTTAATATCAATCTCTTTATCAAAAAATTATAGATTCAAATATAATTTTTTTTCCTTCAAGAAATTATTGTACCAAATGCACCATAAACATAGAATAGAAGGAAAAGTGGAAAATGTAGAAAGTAGTATTTTATTCCGTACAATGAATATAAGAAAATACTTTAGCTTACTTTAGCTCTTACACTACAGTATTTGTTTTGGATTTCCAAATTTATCGACCCATTCTTATTGGTCTCTATATTTAACTACAAGACTGTAATTTTAACTACTTTGCTGCAGAAGGTTTTCTAACTTTTGATAGTTAAATGGGTAACTAAATATAAATAGAGTCTCATGTAGCTACCAGCTGGGAATACTATTAAGTACCAACTCTTTCTGCAAGTATTTGGATGATTTTCTCTCTCGTTTTGAATTTTTTTTGGAAAAACCAAAACATCTTATATTTTGGGGTAATAATATTAGTCTTAAAAAATGTACAGAAAGAATTCGTTTAGTTCTAGGACTTAGATTGGTTAAGAGGGAAAGAAGATAGAAAAAGAGAGGAATTAAATATATAGAGAGGAAGGGAGGTGACAAAATTGATAGTTGTTTCAAAAGGGGACATAAATAATTTAAATTAATTATTTAACTTTGATAATTTGGAACTTAATTATTTTGCTCCCCTCTCCTCCCTTTCTTTTACTAAATTAATCAAAAACAAATTAATTCACTTCTCACTTCACCTCCTCCATTACTATCCGAATCTCATTTCCCATGCTAGCTGTTCAACCTTTATCCTCACGGAAATAAGTGTCTGACTTTAAAAAAATTGTGTAGGAATTCGATATAAAATATAAGAAACATAAATAAAATCTTTTATACACTAATTATTCCTATAATTTTTTATTATAAAATCCTATTCCTGTAGCCTATATTTTTCCTCTCACCCTAACCCAAACTTTTTTTTTTAAGCAAGACACCACCCTTCCTTATCCTCAAGGAACTAGCAATTACATTACAGGCCATAATCTCATAATATATCAGATCTACTTGAATGTCTCTGTCAAATTATATGAATAGGTACTTTCACAAACCTGTATCTAATAATTGTCTAGAAGAAGAAACGCAACAAACCACCACCTGATGAGAAAACAATCAATACAATTATACGTCCGAATTTTTGTCAACACATTGAAAATTCCAAATCTGCTCCGTCTATTTTTTGAAGTAGGCTGCATCGCTACAGTCCCCTGCTCTCTTTGTACATTCCAAGCGTTGAACATTTGCCACTTCGGTTAAGACTTCATCGCAACATTATTTTTATTTCGACCATGTACAGAAACATTGTCCACTTGTGATTACAAAGAATTTCTCAACTTTTTCTTTCTTGAATCGGCTTTTTACCATTTATTATTATTACTTACCCCTGGTATCTACATTTCCCCCATTGATTTCCTCTTTTTTTTTTTTATAGTTGCCATCCAAACAATTACAAAGTACAGACACTACACTGACATTACAAAAACTGGGTATACTTCTAACTTGTTTTGCATCATACTTAGACAGAGATCCGCGTCTTTATGGGTTTTAACTTCAAGCCCATACTCTCTGGTGAGAAGAGTTCGGGAGAGATCGAAGTCGGGCTTAGTGGGCTTCGAGGGCTGACATTGAATTGACAGGGACGGTTAAATCCATAGCCCATTAGGAAATATTCCATCGGAATTAACATGGCATGGGGTTGCTCCTCTGTCACCATAGACCCGCATGACTGAACCTGTAGTTCCATAAACACGATTATTACCATATAAATGTACCAACTGCTTGTCGAGTGAAATGGCTACCAAAATTGCAGCAAGAAACAGGTTAATAAGGTTGTGATTTTTGAGAAGAAAATTGTTAGTATTATTTATTCCTAATTGACAGATCTTGGAGTTCTAATAATGCTAAAGTGCAAATCTATCATTTTAAAATGCATTTGATCATGTGTTTTTTTTTTTTTTGGGGGGGGGGGTAGTGTTTTAGAGATAGAAACCCTAGCACCTTGTCGGGACTAGCCAATCCTTTTCTCTGGTACGACCAATTAACACATAAAAGCAGCGGATGTTTTCACAAGTTCTGTTTCTTTAGTCTCGAGACAAGTGAAAACCAGAAGATAACATAAAGTGTAACTTCTTTAAAAAAAAACAAATGGACATTAAGAAATGTGACTTAGACCAAAACGTAAATCTTCTTTGAGCGTTCAGTCTGTCCGTCCACCAAACAATTGCTACAAACTCTATTTTTTAGTAGAAAAATCTTGTTTCCACACATTGTAAGCTTCTTATAAGGCATGATGGTCTTAAGTGACAGCATGGTATGCAACTAGAGATCATAATGAGATTATGTAACGAGGGAGTTAATACCTCGACTAAAGCACTATATCTTCTATCTAGTTTCGAATTCATATGTAGAGCTTCTACATGGAAAGGAGAGTTCTCCCCGACAAATATTAGAGACCTGCACTTTAGTTTCTTCAGCCCTTCGGTGATGTCCGCTCTCCTGCCAGATCAAATGACATCCCAAACTAATTTATCAGTTCAATATATGGGTTTGTTTGATTGTGTATTCAGAAGTTTACAATTCTCACTCTTGTTTTCCCACTTCCAACATATTTCGATTAAGAAACTAAATATGGAACCAACAAAAGTAACTTTGTAGGTCTCTAAAACTAGGCAGCAAATTTTCCCACAATTTTTCTTTTCTGAACTTGGTCCAGGAACAATTCGCTTAATGCATTTCTGCAAGTACTTTCGTTTTCTTCCCACAGTTTTAAATTTCACTACCAAAGAAATATTGTGCATTTTTTTTTTATGTTGTATCTATAGCTTTGTTTTCTTTTATCGTCTTCACTGGAGTGTATTTTTTATACGAGTCCTTCCAATTTTGATCCTGTTGAACAGTAGTTGCATGGTGACAAATCATACCCATTAACAGCTTGGAGAAAACGCAGAACATTTGAACTCCGCCGCTCATCAAGCAACTGCATCAAGAAAAAGAATCTTAGGCAATCTTCAGAGTGCAGAGACTAATGTAAAAACAGCACATCAAAATTAAAGAGGCAGGGACTAACAGACTTACTCTTTTACAAGCTTCGATTACATCAGATTCTTGTACTAGTGAACTACTACGAAGCTCCTAAAGATCACCAAGATTTGAATTAAACCTCCAAATTCAGAAAACAAACAGAACTAGGAGAAACTGGGCAAATTGACAATACCTTGCTAAAGAATCGAATAAGCAGTAGCTCCTTTGCCAGGCTGCACATCCCGTAATAGTAAAGCAAATTTGACATCAACTGCAAAGAGACAACTATATTAGAAAACCATAAAAATCCTACGAGTTGAAATCAAGGGAAAAAGTTGAGGAAAAGGGACCTTGTTGTACAACCATTCAGTCCATGATGGTGCTTTGCATAGAGGGGAGACAAGTATCAACCCGATAACTCTGTGTGTATATTTTAGCTGTAATAAATTCATCAAATATTCATTTATTAAGCCAGTTCATCATATATTAGCATATACATACATGAAAAAATTAGAAATTTAGGCAAGTTCATGAAGAGACATCTTACAGCAAACAGTGTTAAGATATAAGCTCCAGCAGTCACACCCATAAACAGAGCTGCGTCAAGTCTACATAAGACACAGTAAATGCAACTAAATAACCTTACTCCTTTTCAAATTACATGTCATCCATCTAGTGATTCATATGAATAGAAAAAGGCAGCTGAAGAATATTTCATATCATGTGTATTCATGTGCTGGTTTATTTAAATGACAGTGCTTGGGAGTCTAATTATTCATAATTATTACTATCGACAAACGATCCACTAAATGCTTTTCTTGCAGTCTTTCCATTTTTTAGGCAAAAAAATAATTTTTACAAGCAACAAAAGAAAAACGGAGGCTAAAATTACCCAAAATGGTCAAGAACCTCAGCAACCTGATCTGCAAAGTCATCCATAGTCGGCACAGGGTCCTCGGGATTTACAATGACCGCACCCAACTGCAAAGATTCTTGAAGAAAGTAGCCATTCAGAAATACTATCGAAATCATCATACTACCATGAGAACACATAACTTTAGGCATCGAAATGATTAAGTGTTTAAGTTATGAACCTCATGCCCAGGAGGACTAATGTGATAGATGCAGAAATTATGAAGCAGCAAAGAAAATGCTTCTGGACAGAAAAGTAATCCTTGAAAGCAGGACACATCTGCTCAAAACACACAGGAGAGAATAATATAAGAAGCTAAAGATATAAATTCAAAACAGACTGTCATCATTACTAAGATATTTGCCATGGTGCAGCAAGCCTAACCTGTTTTCAACTAAAATACACATCCCATTTTGGTAATTTGTCACTACTTTAAACAGGAGATAAGATAGTTCGTATGTCAACAATTTCAAATTTAAGAAATTTTGACTACATAGCAAGTTAGGCAACAATGAAGAATATCCGAGACACCATTGGCGGGCAAGATCTCAAAGATCAAATATTAGCGAGAAAAGTAAAAAATTGTCCAATGATTTGAACTTACAATTCAACGCTAAATCAGGATAAGTTACAAGGGCAGGCTTGTCCGGGTCACCAATTACAGCAACGGATACAGAACCACATGATGTTTTTATAAGGTGCTCCTGAAGGTAGATATCAAAATCCAATAAGGGAAAGGAAAACACTACAAATTGACACAGAATATATGAGGTAGAAGAGATATACACCAATTACAAAGGGGTCAAGGAAGGTAAAGTGAAAGAAAAACACTTAATACAAAATGTTGTTTTGGTCCTATTTAGTTAGACCCCAAGTTCGTGGGATTAAAGCTGTTAGATCGTCGTATCAATAAAACGAAATGCCTCAAAAAAATCCACACCTAAGGGAGATCCATTTCAAGAAAAAGAATAACAAGGGGCACAAGCAGGGGCAGATGAAGGGCGTGCTAGGGGGCAGGGTCCCCCAAAGTGGGAAATTTATGCATAAATTCTGTAACCCCAGGAAAAAAATATATGACCCCAGGAACGGACCTATTAGTTTGCTAAAGGGGACTATAGTCACTCCCATAATTTTTCAAGATCAAATTTTTTAGTGTAAAATTTTTTATTTGAAATTGTAATTTAAAATTTAGAGTGTAAATTTCTTTTTTCTTGGAGATCCAACCAAACCCATAAAATTTTTACTTAAATTCCCTGGTTCTTCCCTAGCAAATCAGGCCCTTATAGATCGGTAGGGCATAATCTCCTCGGAAATTCTGGTTCTGCCCCTGGGTACAAGGGTAAGGAAAGAAGCATAGAATAAACACAAAAGGTGAAAGAAAAGGAAAAATTACAGTGCTGCTTTTTATGCAATCATAAAATAAAGAGGAAGAAGCAAAGGACTAATATCCAGCTACTCAAAGTAATCATCATACACAAAAAAGTATTTCCCATATAATTAACTTCAAATAATTAGTGCATTCCAACAGCAAAGACAATAATTCATTCAGCCCCCAAATTATCAAATGCATAAAGTCATAAAGCAACCAAAAAAACCACAACTACAATTAGCTAATGCAATTAACCCACAAAATTGAATCACATCATTCAATTCAATATAAGCCCATAAATGAAAATATTCCACTCGGGATATCATTCTCAATTGTACACAATCAAATAAATTTCCATAAAAAGGCCAAACATCAATTAAAACAGTATAATGATTGACATATTAATATTCATATATGGCAAAATCTTATTCGTAAGGAAAAATATTGCCAGATAAAAGTTTGTACATGATTGTTTGTAACTAAACCATCAGACACTAAGTCGCGGAACGCGAGCGTCGTGCCAGTAGGCTAGCAACTGTAAGAGCGGAAGCCGGAGCGAAGATTGGGAACAGAAGTGCACCCTCTCCACAGAGGATTCGGTGACTTAGGTTTGAAAGTAAATCATTCCTAGGGACATAACTAATAATTTGCTAATGGGGAGTTTAGC
This sequence comes from Embelia ribes, assembly GCA_001753735.1. Lineage (NCBI taxonomy): Eukaryota > Viridiplantae > Streptophyta > Magnoliopsida > Ericales > Primulaceae > Embelia > Embelia ribes. Next base: position 31,336 of record MKEJ01010062.1, read on the forward strand.
CCGTGTATAATATTTTAGTGTCAAAATTTTTAGTGCACATTTTTTAATTTTAAATTTAGTGTTGATTTTCAGAGCAATTCACAAACAATGAAACAACACAAATTATAACCAGATGTATATATTATATATAAAAACAAAATTAACCAATGTGTACCGATTGATTAACCAACCCAGTATAAACATAGCATTACATAAACAATTAAAAGTAACCCAATACTGTTTTGATCCTCCAGTTTTCACCCTTCATTAATTAACTGAAAATTTTGATTTGAGCAATATATCTGTGAAGCAAATGTAGCTAAAACACAGTACAACTCAACAATATATATACACGTATATAATATATAAGACTATATATTGACCTTTCCCGCAAGCGAGGTCGCCTCTATGTCGATGGAGACTGAGTCGCTTGAGTCCGCCATTGCCGCTTTCTCCGTATCTCTTTCTCTCTCTCTATCTCTCTCTCTCCCTCCTTTCTCGCACTCGCTTAGATTTGGTGAGCATTGGAATTGGCTTCCTTTGTGCTTATATACCGAATAATTATCGCAAAACTTACCCGATTTGCAAAAGTCTAATTTACTCTATTGGTCCCATTAGTTTGATCTGAAATTTCTTGTTTGACTTTTGTAGTTTAAAGTATATCATAGGAAACGCAAATTTTGAAACAATGACGGATTTGATCCATTAATTTTTTTGAAAAAAAATAGTGATTCCATCTTGTAAGTTTTCCCTAAAAATAAAAAGCCTTGTCACATGCTCAAAAATATATTCAATTACATACTCAAAGATAATATCTTTTTTTGACAAGTGGAACCGTAAATGAAATATCCATCTAAATTTCACATGGAGAACTAAAGAATGGCCTCCTCTATAGCAGCTGCAAAACGGGCCACAAACTACGTGATAAAAAGACAAACAATTAAAAATCTAAAATTTTGGATGAACATTTTAAATATTTTATTTTGTAATCTCGGTTGTTGGTTGTTGATGTAACGGCCTATGACTCGCTCTGCCGTCAATACCAAGTAGGCCGCTTCGAAGCATCCAGCTGTAAACTATTCATAGGTCGTCTAATCTCAGGCTAGATATTGAACATCTTGGTGTGATAGAAAATTTTGATAAAATAACTAATAGTATAGGTATTTGCAAGAATAACCTTCTTTTAATTTTTGCAAAAATAACCTTTTTTGGGGTGTGAAATATTTAAAATACCCTTCAATTTTTTCCCCATTTTTGCACACTTTATTTCTCATATTTTCTTGCTCTTTCTCTCTTTCTGTGAACAAGATCATGTAAGCAATGGTTACTTGAACACTTCCTTGTGTGTTTTTTCTCTCTTTCTCTTGATACCATGCTGGACTTCATCTCTTCATTCCATCTCAACAATAGATATGTGATTTTATTGATATTAAATATGTATTTTATGTTATATATTATAGTCTATTAAGTTAAATTATTAATCGTGAATTGTTCTCTAATATTAAAGTTGAAGGGTGTTGAAGAAATAATGAAGAATTGTGACGAACAGTTCTGCTTAAGTTCTTCACGTTCTTCAAG
>MKEJ01010085.1:0-12181 GCA_001753735.1 Embelia ribes
TATTTATATCTTGCTTGCAGATTTACGGGACATTACAGAATCAGCATACCCGTGGGCAAGGGCACTAGCGAGGTAGAAACCGCTGGCCAGGCCTCTGATTGGCAGAAAAATGCCACCCCTCATCAGCGTATTAATAATAAAGGGAAGGGCATACAGAAGTCTCCCAAAGCTGGTAATGGCCCCCAGAAAGCTAGAAATTATATATGTTATCACTATAGATCAGTTGGGCACTGAAAAAGTTCGTTCCGTACAGCGAAACACTTGGTTGAATTATATCAGAGCTCAATTAAAAATGAGAAAAAGAATGTGGAGACGAATTTTACCAAATGATGTTAGCAAAATAATATTTTTTTCTATGATCAAATCTTTCTTTTAAATTTTTCCATAATTTTATAGGGTCCATAACATTTAGATACTCATATTTTAAATTTTCATGTATATGGTGGCATATAATAATAAGTGTTGTTGCTTTTTGTTGAACTGTTGATGTATTATTTTCTTCAATGGTATTTTCAAGAGATTGAGCTTACAAGTGCAGTTGAACATCAATAGTCCAAGAATAAAAATTGTCTCCATTATTTTTAAAATTTTAAAATCGCATTTAGTAATATTTTTCATTTTTCTTAAAATAAAAGTAGCTTTTATAAGTTTGAGGGTAATATAGAAAATTAGAATAGTAGTAGGGACTAAAGTATAATAATACTAAAAAGCCAAGGGCTAACTAAGTAAATAGCTAAAACTTTAAAAAGTTTCAGCAGAAAACTTAACTTTGTATAAAATAAAAAATTCAAGATGTTGACTTTTTTCAAAAGTTTTGCCACGGCAGAAAATTTTTGAGTACCGGTAGTGGTATGAAATATTCAGTATAATTGATAAAAATATTTTAAATTTTGGTAGAAATTCGTGTTGATAACATATTATAAAATTATATAATAACTCAAAATAAAAAGAGCATAAAAGTAATATGAACACGAGAATTACGTGGTTCAACCTCAATCTTAATTTTGGGAGTTAAACTTGAGTTTAGTCCACGGGAAAATGGGTATGTGTTTATTTATATATGAAAAATCAGAGGGAAATATTTACAGCACTTTTATGTTATTTCTATTTTTCTCTTTGTCTTTTCTCTTTTAGAATATATTTTTTTTCTTTCTTATTTTACTTGCAAAAGTTACAAATGAAAAAAATGTATTTATAGGCAAAAGTGCATACAAGGGGGGAGATGAAATAATAAATGAAGGGCCATATTTGCGTCAACACTTGCGTCATGCATAGTATTTTCATTTAATGATTTGGCTTCATACTTGCATCAGCCACAGTAACATTCAATTATTTATAACAGATCCAACAATTTCATAAATAATCGTATGAAAACTATATATTGCTATTCAAGCTATATTAACATTATCTGGAAATAATTAATTAAAATTCTTGCTCAAAAACAATTCAGTTCACGTTGTGGAAAAATCTAATATTTTGTGCCTTGCACGGGGCAATTTAGCTAGTCATATCTAAAAAGAGAAAAGGGAGCTGTTTCCCTTAGTCGGACATTTTAAAAAATTGCACTAATGATTCTTATTGTTTTATTTAGAATTCTATGTCATCCCATTAGATTTATTTAGAAGAGTAAGAGTCATGAGGTTTAGAAACATGACAGATTTGGTCCACATAATTTCAAAAAGATTATATTTACTTAAAGTATAATATCAACATAAATCCTCAAGAAAAAGGATATTTTACCCATAAATAAATCACATGTTCACTATTTTTTATGAGGACCAATAGTGTCACGTGTTCAAAGTTTGATACTATTAGTGTATCAAATAAATTGTAGTGACCAAATAGAATTTGGACACAACCATGGGACCATTACTATAATATATCCCTCCTGCTACTTTTGTCAGATATTATGATGAAATACATAAGTGGTCCCTATCGTTTCAACTCAAGTTCTACACGTTCCCGGTACATTTAATTGGTCCCAACTCTTTACAAACATTGAAGATTTGATCCCTATAATGTCAAAAGGTTATTAATTTGGTCCTATATATTTTTTTTCTCATATTAAAAATACTAAATTGCTTAGAATAGAAGACAATATAATGGATCGTTTCGTTTACTAAAAAAGAGTTTGGATTATTGTGGGAAAATAAATAAAAAATTGTGAACACAAAGTGTTAGATATTTCTTTAATTCTTTAGATTCTTTATTTTTTATGCGAAATCGTAAAATTTATAGGCATACATCATAGAGCCAATTTACCACATAACCTAAGATCTACGTCATGCCAGATTACTAGGAATTTTCTAAGATTACGAATATACATGAATCCATAGTGGTCAACAATGAATGATGGATGGGTTAGCGGGGGTTCTATGACTCTTTCTCAACCAAATTCCTTGATGAGACCTTATACTCTCTTCAGATGGGAAGATGAGATGACGACTATTGATTTGGTGTCTTGGAGACCATAACTATTCTTGACGTATTTAACCTATTAGGGTTATCATTATCCACTAATAGGCCAATACCTGTATCTACTCATTTGGGCCCATATCAAGTCCTTAAGTAGTCTAATGGACTTACTTAATTTGATAACTATTATTTAGCACATTTATGACAAATAACTAATATAATTGTATTTATAATATAAGCCCACATAATTGATTGGAAATATAAATTTCCAACATTTATTGATCACCTTGTTTTCAAATTGGTGATTCTTGGTTCAAAAGTTGCTACTTATTGCAGCTCGCACCCTCCTAAATACATATCCCTCCCAAGTTATTGTCCGTCCCAACAAATTTTTCTCATTCCATTTTTGCATTAGACTTATAATGAAAAGAATATACAAACACCCATTCACTAATATCTGCATAATTAGAGTCGTATAGAGTGTCATGCCGTGAAAAGTCTAATTGGACGTTGCTATGTTGTTTCCGTTCAAATTTGCTAAGATTGTTGTACCATGTGAATTTGTTGCCCACCGTAAGGCTGAAGTCATAGAGAGACAGAAAAATAATGATTTGAGGAACAATGTAATATAACTGGTTTTTTTTAACTACATCCAAAATGTTGTTATCTTTGTGATTCCTACCGTTTGTTGTGATTTCTAAAAGGCTTGATAAGTTGTCATAGGTTAGTTATAATACACTTGTCTCGTCCTGTAATTTCTTGGTTTTGACTTATGGGTGCTTATATTTATATTATTATTACTATTATTACTGTTCTCAATTTAATATAACAGATTATTGTTCACGGAACAAGAATAGTGATCACAAGGTCATAGGTCGACTACTTAAATATTTTATTGACTGACATAAAACATTGCCACCATCAATACATTTAATGACCATGCACAGCTTGTATGCAAGATATCATCTGGCAGTAGCTGAGAGTTTCTTTACCATATATCTCAAAGAAGTGTTCATTTTATAGTTCTAACAGCATACATTATGCTTTTGAGCGTAAATCTATAAATAATCTTTTCCTAAGGTTTTTCTTTTTACATTAGTGTCTGATCATTATTGCATTTGCCCTACATCAGCACGCTACAATCGTCCGTGCTAATGTAGCGAGCTGTGATTTGCGCCCAACGGCAATAACGGGGCTTTCATTACCTCAATAAGCATGCTTCTCTTATTATTAGCACTTGACAATATAGTTTAATTTATTACACCATTGGTTTGTTTTGTAAACTATGTATAAATTTTTTATACGTTATGTTTGTTAAGTGAGGCAGCGTCTCGTACTTTTCCAAAGGCAATCTTTAGACCTTGAAATTCCTCACCACAACGATACCTAAATGACAACAAAGTCCCTCACCACTTGAGAGTAATTATCAAAAAAACAGCTTCTCAAGTAATTTATGAATACTTAGTTAAAAAATTTTTGTGCATTTTTTGTTTAAAAGTTAAACTGTATTTAGTTGTTCAGTTTTTAAATTAAGTTTTCTTTTGTTATTTTGAAGCTTCAATCTGAACTCATTTAGTTTTTATTTTTTTAAACTTTTACCTTAAAAACCAAAACCAAAACAACCCTAAACTTGACAATTTATCATCACCAACAAAAATAAATATATCGTATAGAATTTATTCACGTTGATATGAAGAAGTAAATTGATTGAATAAAATTACATCAAATTCATTATCACACACCTCCATATGAACATCGGAACAATGTTTTTCATCTTAAGGGTTGGCGTGATTGCAACTTTTAAGCAAATAAATTATTTTATTTTTTATCGAAAAAAATTAGATGTATCTAACTTAAAATTTTCAGTTTATTTATGTCAAAATAATAAATAAGCTCATGTTATAAGCTGAGCAACCAAATGCTATTCAACTTTTTAACTTAAAAAAATCTGAGAATTTGAAACTTTAACATGCCATTAGAACCATCTCACTTGTGGAAGGCAACTTAGCATGTCCGATCTAAAACCACTAATTTTATAACCAAACAGTTTGTGTCAAGTAACCATAAAAGAACCAACTTTAAAGCTTTGCTACAATACACAAAAACAAATGGCACCGTATTCTTTCAATTAAAGTTCTATTTGGTCTCCTTGGTTGCAATTGCAACATAATTAGACCGTAAATTTTTAATATGTGATATCATTGGTCCCACTTATTAACAAAAAGTTATCATAGATGATAAAAAAACATATGAAGTGACTCATTTATTATTCATTTAGAAGTAATTTAATCTTTTGATGAACATTTATATTGCTATCATCTCAAAATTTCAGCAAGTTAATATTTGATAATATTAGAAAAGAAGAAGCCAAGTTTGTCTGGGGTCCAAGTCCGTCCCCTATCAAATTAAGGACAATTAGTGTGGTCGAATAAAATTATCCTAAAAATTTCATAACACCCGTTCAAATTACTTTCACACTTTGGATGCTAATTAAATTTACTCTAACTAGACCTTAAAACAGTGTATTACATGATGCCGTTCCATCAAATTTGAAATGATCAAAAGACACGGAAATTAATATCTCTGCATTGTTTTATTCATATCTCCTAACAATTTATTATATTATGATTTGATTATATGTAGCCTACCTATGGCTCTGAATGAGCTTCAATAATTTGCTCCCTTTAATTAGTTCACATAGCTATTTGCATCATTAGAATGAGTTTATTAATACGTGCATCCTCTACCAATTAAATGCTAGCAACCAATCTAACGATGGCTTTTCTGTTTGAACACATTAAGGCCCCAAATATTTCCACACGTGTGTAAGAAAAAAATACTTGAATTGAATTACAAATATTTCCTTCTCTTTATGGATCTTGCTAGAAAGTAAATATAATAATCTGCGAAAAAATAAATAAAAGACCAAAAATTACTTAGTTCAACCTCAAGTTAAATAAATATAACTTGGGCATAGTCCACGGAACTAATACCGGTATATACTTGTATTAATATAAAAGGAGGAATTACAACATGGAATTATATATAAAATAAAACTTGGAATCTGGATCAAATTGTATCCATTCCCACTCTTATTTTCCCTCATTTTTCTCTCTTTTCTGCGCTTTCTTTCTGTATCTGTTTTTGCTTCTGAATGTTCTTTTTTATACAAACATAGGGAGTTATAAGTCTAGATGGTGGACCATACTTGCATAGTGCATAATATTCTCATTTAATAATTGGGCTCTATACTTGCAACAATCATAATAAAATGTCACATCAATAATAATTCATAACACTCCCTCTTGGTTGATCAAGCATTATTTAAAATGTTGTCTCAACCTAATTTGAATAATAATTATACATCATTAAATGTTTATCTAAACGATTATCATTTGAGAAGTCTATCAATATCTTCTACTGTTAGGAATTTACTAATGATCTCTGAATAGTTCACAAAGATGCATTGATCAATAAGTAAAAATCAATTGTCTTGCCCATATTAAACCACCATCCAAATAGAATCATATAATATTTTGTGCAAAATCCAGGTCTCCCGTTCAAGCCCCGCATAAAGCACAAATAATTTTTCTTTCTTTATATTTTTTTCATTTGTTTCTATCTTTCATTTCTTTCTCTTTTTTGAGCAATCAAATTTGTTGTGTCCCAATATTTTTATATTCACAGGTATTACGCAGATCCTATAATAAATTGTCCTAAGTAATTTCTTTAAGAATCATCACATTTGTTGCTGGTGTATAAAATTTTTGCAATACATGACTTGAAATAAATCTTTCATTACTCTTGTCTATAGTAGTAATCAATATAATCTCATGTGAATATATTCTGAAATATTTTATGTTCATCAGTAAAATGATATTATTCTCTCCTTGATTGAGAGAAGTATAGTGCAACTAAACGATAAGTTCAAAAAATTTAGAAACTTTTGTATATATCATTCCTGTACACAGATGAACAATTTATCTCATATCGAATTTGTATAAGAGTTATCATGCCTTTATATAGAAGCAAAGTACTTGCTCAATGCAAGAATGTTTAGAAATAGAGGATACTAAGATTTGATCTCGTTGTATAATGAGATTCGGAAATACCCATCTCTAGGCCTATTTTGTGCCTTATAATTATGAAATTGAACAACTCCAATTGTTAATTTAGAGTCTTGCCGGCAATTCTAATTTTGTTCATCATATGCTTAATACAATTAAGCCGGTTAAACCATAACATAGTTAAGCTATTTCTTTTCTTTATTCAATAATTTCTATTTTTTTTCTAAAAACTGAGAAATAATATATGGCACCAAATCTGGTCATCTTATAATCGCACGTCTAAATTACTTTCGCTCTACAATAATGGCATAATCAATTAACTGTAAGGGGGCGAATGATCCTGTCTCTCCCTCGTTGTTGGCTCGAACTCATATGTAGGGGGCAACTTTAATATGCAAAACCAATGCCATATTTAGTCTAAGGGCCTGCACCTACTACTGTACTACTAGCAACAATCGCTCACCTTCTATCATTCACTTCAAGGAATGCAACAAAGTTGATCAGAAGGGTCATTGATAGTTATCATATTTATTCCCAGTTCTAATCATGCGAAAATGGTGATTATCATTAATAAAACATTTCCTCCCGGTTAAAGCCATAAATTAAATTTCAATATATATGGCTAGGCTTATAAACATAATTATTTATTACCCCTTAATATATCAGCGGGTTTGATTATACACCTTTTAAGTCATATATGTATGTTAGTAAATAATTTGGAGTTCGGTCAACCATCTTGGATTCGATCCATCAGGTCCATACTTTTAACTTGAAAAATATCTCAAATAGATATTAACTCAATTCCAATGATAAAATTAAAATCCAAAATTTTTACAAAAACATTTTTTTTTTGTTTTGCACTACTATGTTTGGATAAATCGAATAGAGCATAAAAAGATCAATATGCTCTTACGAAGTAAAACCAAATTTTTTGAACTTGGATCCACCTGTTGAAATTAACGAGTTTTCATGGTCCATCAATTATTTCCTCTCAGCTTATTATAAGGTTTTCAACAATATCAAAAGTTGAAAAAGTGGTACATGGCCCGAATGCTGATGTGGGCTTGAACAAGTATTGGAGTTGAGTATGGTGACGTGTATAAGAATGCGTGTATTAGCGTAAGGCCTTAGGGAGGGAGTCGTAGTTAAAATGGTTATGGAAGAATCTTAGAAAATTTGCAATTTTTCAGTGGAAATTCCAGTGTAGGTGAGCCATTTGAAAGGTGAGTCACTGTTGTTCAAACGACAACAGTACCTAGGAGCCGTTTTAAACAACATTTCCTAGTAGGGCCTAGATTTGCTTTTCAAAATTAAAGTCGCATGTGAATGTATTTTTGGCCATTTCTAGAGAGCAGAAAATACACAAAGAGAGAAAGGCGAATGGAGAGGGTGAGATTTTGAAGAGTGAAATTATCTAGCTTGGGGGCTTGGATTCGGAAACTAGTTACATATTCGAACTCCCCAATATGTTAGCTCTATATTGACGTAAGTATATCTTCCTATTTCATTCCTTTCTCCATACATAGGTTTCTGTGTTTGGTCTTAATGTCAAATTAAAGTTGTGATTCTTACTCCCTATGATTAGTAGACCATTTTTGTTTATAAATTCATATTGAATCATTATCATTTGATAGATCAAACTCTAGGTCAAGTAGAGATGAATTTGGGAGTTTTTAGCGAGAGCTTGTGAGGAGATTTCTAGCGCATTGCTAGGTACGAATAGCTTACAAAATAGGAATGTATGTGTGAGTTTGGATGAGTCCCTAATTGTATGATTAGGGTTAATTTTAAATGCTTTATCGCGAGTAATGTTTATATAAATTTTTATGAGTTAGAATTATTATAAATGAAACAAAAGTATGTTGGGTGGGATTTATATGGAATTTATATCAAGACATATTTATTTCATGATAGAGAGTGTTGACATGTTTATGTGGGATTTATATGAAATTCATATCAAGATGTATTTATTTCATATTAGCGAGCATTTGACATAACATCGGTTTGTTTATGTTAAAAAGTGAGTTTTTGGATATTGATATTTATTAAGTGTAAATTGTGAGTTTTTTAAAATGGAATTTTCAAAAAGTGAGAATTTGCGAGAAAAGCGAGAATTTGAGAGAAAAGCAAGATATTGCGAGAAAAGTGGGTTTTTGCAAGAAATTGAAATGAAACAATGAGATTGAATTTAAAAGTGGGTTTTAAAGTGAGAACTTGATTTTAATGCATGAGTTGCATTGCATTGTGGGTTGAGTCATTTTATATTTTTTTTCGGGACTGTATCGATTTTACATATGCAAGAAAAATAAAGAGAACGCTCTATGCCTTACCGTGAAAGTCAGGAAACCTAATCGGGGATACACTATAGTCATGCCATACAGCGGCGGATTATAGCATAGGTTCTACGAGATAGTGTTATGATTTTTATAAAATAACGATAGACACTTGTCCCAAATTTCTAGCGAGATGTGAATTGTGAATCTTTGTGGGTGTGTGTGAGTACATGTGTTCATTTGCGGGTTTGTATTGCATTGACATTGCATTGCAGTTATTTATTATTCTGTGGCACAAATATTACACTTGCGGGCACTGCACAACATCACATATATCATCTTATTTTGGAGATTAACTCGTACAAATCTTTTTCTACTTTTGTAGACACTTATACTCTAGGTATCGAGGCTAGTGAGCATCACTGCAGAGGGTGATTGGACCTTGTATATATATTTCTTTCTGGAACATGTACGTTGTATTTTATTTTGATGTATTAGCTTAATTCATGTTGTATTATTTAGAAGCTTAGCGAGATGTATTTATTTATTACATAAGTAGGATTGTGTAGACGAGATGTATAATTTTGTGCTTGAGGGATTTGTGTATTACATTCCGTTGTTACTTCATTAGCGAGATACCATGTTTGGAGTAAGAACAAAATATAGTATACCTTATCAGTTTTGGAGCATGTAGCTCATTTTGTATTTTGTAATCAGGAAGTTTACTATTATTATCATGTTGGTATTTCTTTTATGCGCACTCTGATGGATGGATGGATATATTTATGAGAGTATGTTATAGAATGTGAGTTTGGCAAGATGTGGTATTAATATGAATTCCCTATTTTTATTTTCAAAACTAAACAATATTTTTTTCATTCTCTTTTACCTAAAAAGGGAATACACTAACCCTTCAAGGTTTCTAGCGGGTTTAGGGCTTGCCTCGGTTCTTCTAGGAAAATTAGGACGTGACATCAATTCTAAGCATTAAGTGGTCAAAAAGGGGATCGAAGTGTTCCAGGGTTTTTTGTTGGATAAATAAGTCGACTGATAGAGTAAATATGTTGACTGATTGTGAATCAGTTGACTGATTTGTAGTATATGTCAACTTATATGGTGATATTTTTGTCCAAAGGGTTATGTTTCATTTCGAGGGTAAATATGTCGACTGTTTGAAATTAGTCGACTGTTATACCCTATATGTCAACTGATTTCTATGCTGAAAAAACTTTAAAAAGTCACATTTTGTCACATCTTTAGTCACTTTTCCCCAAATTCGGAAAAGAGAAACTGAGAGAGAGGGAGGATATGGGGTAAAATTGAGCTTCAACCTTCTCGTCTTCGATTCATCTATCTTGGGAGATTTTCTACTAATAAAAAGTGAATATTTGGACTGTCCATCGCGTAGGCTTCGATGTGGAAGAAGTTTTTCTTTCTATCTCGTTTATTTACGTTGCCTTGGTTTCTGTGCTTTTTTCGTGTATCAAAACAAAGTTGATTTTCTTCTTTCTCATGATGAGTAGATTATTTTCTTGTACAAGTTTGTTCCAATCCAAGTTCATTTGCTAAATTGTTTCGGAGGATAAAGCTTCGTGAGTTTTAGGGCGATATCATCTTGATTCATTCGTTGTTCAACTTCGAAGCTCTATACTTTCTCATCACCATTGCGAGGGCTATGTATTAACATAAGTATCGTCAATTTCTATTCTCTTTCAATTTTTCGATTTCTGTGACAAATTGTATGTTGAATTAAAATTTTTTAAGTCTATTTCTTATGTCTTGTAGACGACTTCTTTGTATATGTTCGTCGCATTTGGAACCGCATATATGGACCAATTCGATAAGCTAAGAAGTGGGTTTTGGGTTAAAGTTGGCGAGGGCTTTCGTTAGCATCTTTAGAGGCTTTTGGATTAAGGTACGGGTAGATTGTGAATTAAATATTGAGAGTGTGCTGGTGTCAACGTGTATAGTGTGTCTTGACTTTCATGTTAGGTATCATTTATGCTATATTGATTTATATTAGTATAAATCTTATTTCATAGAATAATATAAATAAATCGGAGCATATTTGTAGTTACTTTCAAAGCATAACTATCATATTTTGTATCATGGCATTATCATAGCATGATATTATCGTAGAATATTTTGGTGGAATCAATATTGCTTATCAATATTATTAGGGCATATGACATGGCAAAAACATGGTCATAGCATTATTGTAGGCATTGATATCGTAGCATGGGGTACATTCATGATATTCATAGACTTTTCATATTTTTTTGTGGAAAAATCTCATTGTAAAATTTGGGGAGTATTCGGGGAACATTGGTGGAAAATCTTCATTGTAAAACTCGGAGGAGTATTCGTAGATTTTAAAGTATGTTACTCGGGGAGTAAAAGCATACCATTTGTGAAATTGAAAAGTATGAATATCATGAATGCATTGTCTCATTTTCATTATCATTACCATGATAGAATTTGATTCATTTTTTTTTTCTTTTCGGAATGTCAGTATCGTCTTTTACCAAGTAAAACTATTCATAGATTTTAACCCTTTGGGGAGTTTAGATAAAGCAGGCCTACAACCTTATGTGAGAGCCGAACTTGCGCAAGGAGCAACCTGATAGCTCAGTATGTCGGGCTATGATCGTGTCACGCCTCAAAGTGGCGGGTCATAGTAAGGCTATAATAGCATCATGCCTCAAAGTGGCAAGTTATAGTTAGGGCATTCGTAGTAGCCCAAAACCTTTTGAGAGATATTAGTCCTACCTTTCATTTTGAGTCATTGTTGGAGGTCGTTGTCGGAGGCCGTAACATTTATAATCCATTAGGAGGATTTGTTGACATTCGTTGCATCTGTAGTTCATACGTTGAATTTGTTGTACATTCGTAACATTCATAGTACATGTGCACACATATCAAGATAATGCAAACTTGACAATGTTCGAAGCCAACACCAACCCAACTCAACACAACACATAAAAAGTAGGACTAGTATCTCAATACGGTATATAATGAAGGGTTACTTCGTAACCCTATACTATAACTCTACATACCACAGTAATGCAATTATAGTTACATTTCTGCGCAACTTTTTCGACTTTCACGATAAGGCGCCGAGCCTTCTCTTTACTTTTCAACATATAAAGGTCGATACTTGTCTTAAAAAGAAATGAAAAATGACTCAGTTTCTTAAGAAATGCAATTTAACATATTTTCTAAAAATAATACTTTAAATCCTTCACCTTTCAATTCAACAACTCATTAAGCATTATTACATTCTTCGCAAAACAACACTTATCAACTTCTCATTTGAAAATCTCATTTTCAAATGCTCAACACTTTAGAATTTATTTCCAAATTCTCAACTGTAACATCCTAGAAATTTCTATTACATTTTTATTTAATTCATACATATATATATAT
>MKEJ01010095.1:0-15051 GCA_001753735.1 Embelia ribes
ATGAACTCTTCAAGTTGATTGATTAGCACTACCCCATTGTCTGGCAGATACACTTTGGTTACTTTCCTATCCTTCTTCATTGTAGACATAGGCATATCGCTTGTCTTTTTGAGATTCTTCATTGTAGAATTTACCGCATTTCAAGAACTTGAAGGAATGTTACTAGGTTGAGCTATTTGACCCAACTGTTCTATCTTGTCTATCAACATTGCGAAGTATGCATCGCATTTGTGAAAAGTCTTCACCGGACTTTCAATTATTTTGGCCAAGAAGTTAACTTGTTCTTCCAATGCCACTACATCAATTGTCATGACTGGTATGACAATGGAGTTGTTCTTGAACTTTGATTATGCCCCATTAAGAGAAGTTGTATAGTCTGAACTATCATAGCCCTCTTCATCTTCTTGATTCCACTTGTCGGACTTAGGATTTTTTATGGATTCAAGTACTGGAAGAGATATTGGATTTAGAGTTTGCTCAACACTGATGCCCCTTGACTTCATCATGCTATAGGTTATCCTCCCACTAAAGGTGTTGGAGACAAACTTGATCTCACCCGAAGGTTTAGAGTCTTCAAGTTGGAACTGATAAAAATTTGAGTTGTTATTTAGTTCTATTGAAAACTTAAGTTGGTTTTGTTGAGGAGAAGAGATGAAAGGCAGAAGAGGTCCCACCGGGCATGCCAAAAATTTGTAACACACAAATTCCGAAGTCTAAACTACCAAGATGAGAAAATGTACAAGCAAATGATTTTTATTGGTGTTCAATTTGAAGTGAATATAATTCTTTGTAGTTTCTAATTACAAGAAATGTAAGTCTTTGATTCTTCTCCTTAAACACTTGATATGCAGTTTCGAGAGCTTATTGTGCATCTAGCTGAATTTTGTTGAAGAATACTTAATCCTAGGGCCTCGTGCTTAATCTTGAATCTACCTGATGTTCTTCATGTTTTTTGTGTTGTTGAAGAAATGATGAATTTTGACTTTCAAATGCTTGATTTGCAAGCCTGATAGTTTATTGCAGATCAAACTGGATTTTGTTGAAGAGTGTTTGATTCAAGGGCTTCACGCTTGATCTCGAATATGGTTGCTGTTCTTCACGTTCTTGAAGAAATGATGAATTGTTCTTGGCGTTCTTTGATTTCTTTGAGTGTGTGGATGTTGAACTTCGTGTTTTAGAGTTTCTTTCTTTAGTCATGAAGATTGACTTGTTGTGTGTTCTGAAATGAGGCCTTGGCCCTCTTTTTATAGTGGTTGAGGGAGAGTAAATAAGGGAAGTGAATATGCACCCCCCTCCCCCCCGATTTACTGTTGTAAGATAATAATAATTTAATTAAATATTATCTTTAATTAATTATCTCATATTAATTTTATTATAAGAATAATTAATTTAATGTCATTTCTTTCATTGGGTTTCATGATATGCGACCCATTCATTTGGCCATTTTTCTTGAATTCGGCTTTTAACATATGTGGGCCATTTCAATTGCCCCATTTTTTTAAGTGACTAAGTTTCAAGATTTACGACCCATTTTTCTTTAATTGGGCTTGAGAACATGTGACCCATTTTAACTGAGCTTTTTAAATTTGTTTTAAGACACGCATCCCATTTTTATTGGCCGTAAAAATTATGTATCTACAATCATTACGGAATCTAATAAAGAATAATTTTGAATTATATTTGCATAAAGTAAATATAGACTTTAGATAAATTTCTTGTCTTGAAGAAAAACATTTATTATTGTTAAACCTTGTTTTATGCACGTACAAGCCGCTCGGCCCATCATATAACTTGTTACTTATTCAAATAACAATTACGGTGAACCATGACTAGCTATATCTCCATTTGCAGTGGAAAGGCATCCATTTTATTATTAATTACAGTTACTTGTTACAATAAATAGACTGTGTCATAAACTATTCAAATCTCTAAAATTATTAATTGAATTGAAATTTTATATATATTTGTATGTAAGAATTTTCTACATACTGTCATGTATTTGATGATACATAGAAGAGAGAGTAATTTTTTATTATAACATTAATTTCTCTTTCATCTGTATCACTACTCTTTCTCCTATTTGTCAACAAATGTAAGACAATATATAAGAAAACTTCTAGATATAAAATCTCATTTCTTATTAATTTAGTCCCAAATGCTTACCTAATGGTATCAATCACCATTATTTTTATTTATTTAGATATCAACCGAAAAATCAACTGTGTTATTTCGTTGTGATTGTAGCGATGGTCAAAATTTCAACGTTTGATGCTAAACTATCCAAGTATAATAATCCAAGGATTGGATTGTTCCTTAGGTTGCAATTTTTAATCATAAATATTTTTATTTTTTATTTTTTTAGTGTGAGACAAGCTGGACATCCATCTTGAAATTTTTAATTTTTTTTTTATGTCAATACGCTAAATAAGTTGAGCTTTAAAATATTGTTTAATTAAAAAACTTAAGATTAAAATTGGTTAACAAACAAGCCTATTAATCATATTTTTTCCTCATTTAATTGCAAAATTTCTACATATAAAAAATTACAGCAGCACGTGGTGGCCCACCGTTGGCAATAATGTTAGACATCATAATTCCAACGGCTACTTTTTGGATTCAATCTTAACAGCCAAATAAATAGTATAAGATTTCTTCCATTATTCCATATATTTCCTTACCGTTGCCTCATCCACTGATAGATTTCACAATGAACTGCCATGGGAGAGACCCAGAGAGAGAGAGAGAGAGAGAGGAATTTGCAGACACTGGAGCTAGCCTGGTACAACTAAATGAGTCGAGGTAGACTCTGCAAGGCTTGGCTCGTTCAGCAAAAGCTAGTTAGGTTCGGTTCGTTTAGCAGGTTCGACTCTTTTCAATAGATATATATAAATCTTTGAATTGGATATAGAAATATTTTAAACGTATATATGTCTGAATTATATGTATTTAACTTTAATATTAATTAAGTGAGTGCAAACCAAAAGTTGTACGAGTGGAAATTTCATTCGTTTATATAACATGTCTTATATTTTTTTTGTTAAAGACTCGGTTCGTCCGAGCCTTTATCGAGCCAAACTCGAACTTGTTCGTTTACAGTTCAATTCATTTGCATTTGTATAGTAAACATATTTTTTTTCCATAAAAACAAAAATAAATAATTACAAGGAACAAAGCTACAACTTTTTACTACGATCTAGTATTTCCTTATTAAAAAAAAATAATTTTTAAAAGTTATTCCAAAAGCACTCTATAAAATTGTTAAAAAGCAATGACATTTTGTTTTACTTAACACTACTCCCGGTTTGTTATTGGGAAAGAAAACAGAACCACCATTGAAAACTACATACCAAACCCACCATTATTCTTTGAACTCCAACTAAACTCTTATTAAATAAGAAAATTATTTTTTTCCCTTTGCTCTTTCAAAACTCCAACTTTCTGTTTTATTTAAATTAACCACGAATATTGTAAGACTTTTCCATTCACACTGCTAGTTTTTACTATATCAAAAAAAAAATGGATTGAAGATTACAAAAGGCAAATGTATAATTATCAAAAGCAGTTACTCAATCCCAATCATGCAAACTTCAACTTCTATCTTGCAAGTTCAATCTTCTTTGTGCTTTTTGGTTCATAGGAAGGTGTTAAAGTCAAGGCGGGATAAATTCTAACTTAAAACTTCCAACATTTCTAATCAAAACAATAAAATAGCTCAACTTAAAAGCTGACTTTTAAGCCAAAAAATGAAGCATAGAAGTTGCAAGACATTCAAACCAACACATTGGCATTGAACACCCAATTTGAAGTTGCAAAATTTTAACTACTTCAAGTTGAAATTTTGAGGCCAAGCACCTGATTTTGTTACTGTTAAACCAAAGTAGCCGAAAAAACAAAACTCAAATTAGCTCAAAACAGAAAAATGCCCCCCAATGCCACACAAAAGAATAGTGTAGCATGCAAAATAAGGCTTTCATTTAAATACATTTTATTAATGTTAGCTAATTACATCAAGTAACCATTGCAACTTTATCCTGTGGGTATTGGTGATTTGATATGAACAACCTTGTCCCAACAACAAAATAGATGTATACATCCAGAACACAAGGTTTCCTTAAATAAACCAGTACCAAATGTGTACTTACTATGAAACTGACCGATTCCACGACGGGGGTAAGTTCCCAGTTTCCCTTACCCGTGCTTGTTACAAACAGTGACTTCAAATTCCGCTTTGGGCCAGCACAGTTTCGAATTATATGCATAAAGCTTTTTGGGTTCCCTTTCCATAATTTGCAGAGTAGCCAGCCTAAATATAAACCAATACCAAATGGGTATTCGCCCTCTCGCTCCTCCCAAGTACCAACTTATACAAATCTCCGTGTTCTTTCAATTTCCTCGCATGATCTCTAACCCTATTACTGCTTAACTAGATCTTCAGTCAAATGAGCTTTTACTTTCGATCCAACCACAAGACTTTCCAAAAATGGGATCCCCAAACTAGTCAGAGAATTTAAAATTGCTTCTGCCTTGTCTTTCATAGCTGCTGACCTATACAAATGTACAGCTGCACTCATTATGAACCTATCCGATTTAACAGACCCTCCTATGCTGTCAAAGAGGGAGATCCCTTCTTTCACGTGTCCATAATCCATATAACCTCTCATCATACTTTGATAACAAGCAATATCAGGACTTAAACCAACTCTAGCCAGTTCCACAAAAACTGTTTCTGCTTTCGTAAATAAGCCGGCTTTAGCAAATGCAGTGATTAAGAGGTTAAAGTGGGCAAGGGTTGGGGATATTGCTGATTTCTGCATTAGATTAAGGGCTTCAATTGCTTCATCATACTTTCGTCCCTGAGCATATGCTCGAATAAGGGCAAGGTAAGTCAGGGAATCGGGTTCACAATTGTGCTTTCTCATGGCTTGGAAAAGATCTTCTGTTTCACAATAAAGCCCTGCTGGTGCATACACATTCATCATAATATTATAGCAAACCTGCATTTTCAAGAAAAATCAATAAGCATCATAAGATTCAATAAAAGTGAGAATCTTGTTCAACAGTACAAAAAATTCAATGATTATTAGGCTCGTATTATTAGGCTCGTATTATTAGATCAGTTCAGTGAACTATAAATAGTTCATCGAAAAATGGTAGCTAACAACATTTAATGATTTTTATGATATATATATATATATATACCTTTCCAGGTTTTATTCCTTCTTCTTGCATTTTGCTAAAGAGGAGGGACGCTTCATGAACTTTGCCTACAAATTTAGCAGAAAATGGTTTAACTTACGTAATATAGTTGTAAGACCGTCCATTCTCATTATTCTCATGACTTACTTTTTTGTCCTTATATATGAGATTAGTTTACAAACACATACACTTCACACAAAAATATTTAAGTTACCAGCTTTTCCATAGTAGCATATCAAATTGGTGTATGCCTTCTCATCCAAGATCACACCCGTTTTCCGAGCCATGTCGAACATCTCTACAGCCTTACTTATATTCCGGCCTCGTCCATACACGCTGCCAAAACACAATTTGCTTCACAAAACTTAACAAATAAACAAGACTTTCACTTTTAGTTAAGTTATTTACATATCTTTTTCTGATATTTCATCCAAAAAAGGCCAAGAGAACCAAAGGTTGTGTTCGGTATTGTTTAAAAAAAACTATGCAGCAAACATTTGAGTGGCTTTTGGTTCTAAAAAACATTTTTTTGAGTCAATTTCCCAAATTTTTGGACCAGAAAAAGATAGTTTCCATTGGTTCCCAAAATTAGTTTTATTAGGAACTCATGAAATCGGGTGAGTTCCCAAAGTATCAGTGTTTCTAATTCCAAACCAGGGGAAGTGAGGACGAAAAAAGTAATCACAAGTTCTGTATACAGATAGTCAACCTGATCATTGTGCTATATGTCTGAATTGATGGAGGGATCCGCGATGAGAGCATGTGCTCAAAAATTCTGGCTGCGTAACGCAGTTTACCTATAAAACCTCAGCTCCAATTATCCGAAACATTCTTGTTTGTCATAATTTCCACAAGGGATAGAGAAATTTGGTGATGCTAACCTGCTTCAAGCATTGCCTTGATAAAGGAATTGTATGCCACAGTATCAAGCTCCCAGTTACCCCTGAAACTTGCACGAACTACATTCTCTGCCTCTCTGTATTTTCCTGAAAGTCAGTCATGGGTTTCAAAGTTGAAAAAAAAATTGTAACAACATAAAGACATAATACATACAAGATTAACAAGGGATTTTACACTGGGATTTGATCTCCAGATGTTAGTATAAGCAGAGAACACAAAGTGGGGTGCAATCACATTGGGGCTTAAGGTTGTATCTTTTAAATACAAAAGAATTTGGCAGGGGTCGAACATATCCTTATAAATAGAACTTCTGAGTATTATAGCTGCATCTGATATACTTTTTTAGATGAAAATGACAAAAAGCAGGTTAAAAGTAAGAAAGTATCCCTAAACTTGCTAAAAAGAGTACACCGATAGAAAAGGCACAATTCTCTCGTCTTCCCAAATGAAATCTGTTCTTACAATTAACCAACTAACAAAATAATATTATTTTCAGCTCCAACTAGAAAGCATTAACTATTGTCATTTAATCAGCAAAGTGTATCATTTAACCAACATTAGTATCCCTTTTTGGGCATTTCTTAAAGATTGGAAGTAAGAAAGGATCTATAAACACCCAAACTTATCAATGAAAATAATTTACAGGTGTTATACAAAAGTCAAGACATCTTAGAAGCTCTAAGATTATGGCCAAGTTACTTATTCCCATAAACTCTTTTTATCCAAGCAAGAATAGGCTATAGAACCCAAAACTTAAAAATACATTTTTCTGTGCAAGGACCTTCTATATCATATATGTAGTTTAAAATTTCATGAGAACAGCTATATATTAATTAGAATACCACTCTTACCACAATCAATTAACGCATTGACAAGCATGGTGGTGGCAACAGCACCCAAATCATGCCCTTTCTTTGAAGCTTCTTCATAAAACGAGTGTGCAGCTTCTAAGTCACCACTTTTAACGAACATATTTACTATTGAATTATACAATGGCTTTGTGTTTACAGGGGAGTCTGCAATCATTTCAAAAAGTACTCGAGCTTGTTCTGCCTTTTGTTGCTTCCAATAAAAAGTAATTAGAGAAGCACTTGCAACATGCTCAGGGAGGTGTCCAAGCTCAATCACCAGCTTGTAAAGGCATTCAGCTTTTGATACATTGCCTACACAAAAAAGTACCAAAACTGCTTTAGTTTATGCACTCACAGTAAAAGTACATTAGTAAAGTTCAACATCTGAGAAAAATAAAGGGTTTCTTGGTCTATGTTACCAGAAATGCAGATCACTCCGGAACATGGAACGAAGACAGGAACATGGTACACTACATGTAGTAAAGTATGGTATTGAAGTATTAGCATTCTAGTGGCTATCGTAGCATATATGAGACAAGTATATCAAGTTTTCCAAGAAAAAGATATCTAGTTAAGCCTAGGTTAACCTCTTGTAATTGCCCATGACCAAAACGTGTCTGAAATTTGACATGCAAATAATAGAAATAAAAACAAACTTTTACTCATCTATGTGAAATTGTTGTTTTGGGGAAAAAATCTTTGAGAATATAGTTGTATTGGGTTGCCTTGGTTCGCTAAGTTTGGGTATTTGGTAATGAGATGTACCACATTTCAAAACGTGCGTACCAAGTCGCAGTTCACTGGATATTAGCAATTTTAGTAACATATGTCTTGGTTAGGATTACATAATCTTTAACCAACTTTTTCTTTTTCATTTCACAAGTTTCAGGACAGCAAAATTGTAGCCTCTGCACACACTATACATACATACATACATATATATATATATATACAACCCAATGCATAAAGCTCCTGCAGTGCAGGGGCTGAGTAGGTAACAAATTCTGTAATTTTATCTCTGAATTCAGATGACAATTTGTGAAACCATCTTATGAGATTTTAATGACAAATTCGCCAAGCATGTCTCCTGGAGTGTTATTCAGTTTCATAACATGAAAACTAGTTTTCAGACCATATATAAATTTACTGTAAGAATAATTTTGGCGGAATACATAAGCATATAACTTATTTCTTACCTTCTTTGATATATTTGTCAACAAGCTGACTCGCGATAGACAAACCATTGGCAGCGCTAAGCAGCAATTTAAGCACTTCTTTCATCTTACTCAGTTTCCCACAAGTCAAATACAAAGTAAGAATCAGTTCAAAAGCTATAGCGATCGAATGATCCAAGTGCTCTACTTTGTCCTCAGCTTCCCCAGGTGCCATATGTATCATTTCAATAAATGTTTGAAAGAATTTATTATCTTTAAAGTCTCCACTTGTAATAATCTCTTCTACCAACTGCTCCACATCTCCGATCAGCCCTTCTTTGCAATAAATCAATATAACAGTTTTAAGAAGCTCCTCATCAAATTGCACCTTATCCTTCCTTGACTGAATGATAAATTCTTTAGCCTTTTCATTTAAGCTCAAATTCATATAGAAATTGATCATGTCATTGCAAGCCCTGGTATCAGGAGTTCCAGTTTTAGACAAAGCCTGAAATGTAGCCTCGGCAGACCCCAAATCCCCTTTCAATATATAACATCGTAATGACACAATAAAAGCAAACCTCGAAAATAAAATGTTTCTAGATCTCATTTCATCCATAATACTCAAAGCTCTTTCATAATCCCCTGAATTGAGATGGACTAGGGCCATTGATGTGTATGTTTTTTCATCACTCAGTATGCCCAACTTCTTGACCTCTTCGAAAGTTCTCTGGGCATCTTCGTGAAGACCAAGTTTTCCATATATCTTAATAAGCCAACCATAAATCACTTCATCCGCAGCAATTTTATATTTTTCCATCTCCGAGAATAAGGAAACAGCTTTAGAATAGTCCCCATTTTTATAGTATATGGCTAATAGATCAGCACATGTATAATTACTTGGAACTATTCTTTGTGATCTCATCTCCTCATAAAGTCTAACTGCTTCATCGTGTCTACCATTTTTACGACTCGAACTAATAAGCAAACTATAAGTAGCCTCCTCTGGTACAAAACCCAACTTTTTCATCTGATAAAAAATATTTAAACCATCCTCAGTAAGGCCTTCCTTCACAAATGAGCTAATGGCAACAGTATAAGTAAAATGATTGGGAACAATTCTTTTTGCAACCATATCTTTCCACAAGTCTATAACCTTTCTGTGGAGAGATTTCTTTTGCAAAGATGAGAGCATAAAGTTGAAAACACCGACAGAGAGGACAATCCCCCTTTCTTGTACAGCAGAATAAAACGATAACATAGCCTTATGCCGGCCCCACTTGGCATATAGACATAACATGGTCCCACAAGCAATCTCATCTGGCTCACACCCAGCTTCAAGCATCTCTAGAAAGGTCTGTTCAGAGAGCTTGAGTTTACCTACTTGGCCATATATACGCAACATAAGAGTATATACGATGACACTGGGACGGTAGCTCAGCTGCTCAAGTGCAAAACTAAAAAATTACAATAAAATTAACAAGAGCAGGTACTTTTCCAAGGATAAACATTAAGATATGGAAAGTACACGTTGCATATTCAATGCTGCTGTTGTAATTTTCAGTAAACAATTAGAATCTGATGCCGATCAAAGTAGAATGAATGTAGGAAAATAATCATAAAAAGTCTCTCATTGAAAACATTATTGTATATAATCAATGACAAGTATAAAGGACTACGGTGAAAAAAAAAGTAATTAAAAAAAAAACTTCATTGATATTTCAACAGCTTAGTCTATGTACAGAGATGTTTGTAGTTTTCTGACAATTGCAAGTATCGGTTTTTCTCTAATGTAGACTAGATAGGAGCTATTAAATTCCAATTTCCAATTTCAGTAGCTAACAACAGTGCTAACCAGCGATTAGGATGTAGCCTTAACCCATTCATTTCCTTGCTCTGGGTTTTCAGCAATTAGATGTAAAGACAAATAGCTAATCACCACACACTAATAACTGAACAAGAGAGAACAAGCAATTACAATTCTATATACTAGAATGTTTAGCTGAACCAAATTATGTATGCCTCTTCGCAAGGATCATTTACTCAAAGCTATAACAGCTACTTAACAAAATGAGCAAAGCTGAAACTGAGCTCTCGCCAGATAGTAGTAGCTCATGAACCACTCGTGAGTTTACAATATGAAGACTTGTACACAAATCAAACTGTATCTTACTGCTTTAACGAAACAATTATTTCTCAGTCTGAGTCTTAGCAGATTAGCTCACAAGCCAGAGTCATACAATTAATAGAATAAACTCAATTTCAAAAACTAGGCCTCATCAGGTAACACACTTTTTTCAGTTACTATGAAAAAGTGATGAACATGAAATGCCATTTGTTGCATTAGCTATCACTTCCCTTTTTTCCAAAAATTGAAAAGGAAAGGATTCCCAAAAGCATGAAAAGTGAAAACTCCAAAAAAGTATGGACTATTTTGGTCTTGAATGAACAGTAATCCATAGGAAATTGGTGATATTATCAGTTGACACATTATATTTATCAAACTACTAGTCTGAAAGAAATATTTGCTGCCCATACATACACGTATGCATATATAAATTTCTTTTCTTTTTGGGAACAACTGAAAACGTTAGTCCCGCCAAATGTATTACGAATTCTTCATTTTCAGCATTAAGAATAAAAAAATGAAAACAAGCATTAAAAATGAAGACCGGAAATCCCACCAGCGCCCCCAAATGAAACCTAATTTATGGGGATTAGCCCAAGGGAACCATCTAAACACTATTTCATCTCTAAAAATACGAGGTTTGCTCTATTAATCCCCTAGAATTGGGGACTAGTTCATCCCTTTTTTGTGTTCATGTTTAAGGGGTTTGGTGTGGATATTTTCCATTTAACCTCTATTTTAAATTGACCTCGATTGTAAATTTAGGGAAAGCTCACACCAATGTATATAATACTATTCAAATCCCCATAAAGATAGGGTTTTGCTACCGCAATCCTCTTGAACTAGGGACACAACTGTTCATCTATTTGAGAGTTTTAGCTACAGAGAACAAAACATAGGCAATGAGAATAGATATACCAATGGGAATGCACACATTGAAACTATAATCAAAAGAAAAGCAGACCTGCAGTTTCATCCAAGCGAAGAAATCCCCAGCTTGGCGCCAGCCCTTCAGCTCCTTGAGCACAATACACATCTCCCTAAAAGTAAGCTTGGCCACGAAATCCGCCATCTCCGTCCTCATATCGTATCCTCCTCTGCCGGACAGGCTGCGCACCCTGCGTATGGCGGCCACGACGTGCTTCCCATAGAGGTGGCCATTGCGGTCATCTTCCAAGTACCTGACCATCTGCTCGGGTGTGCGGTTGATCCAGCGGGGGGTCATGGCGTGGGAGCCCTGGTTGCGCCTGAGCTGGCTCAGGTACCGCGCCTTGCCCTTTATGATCCTGCGGGCGTTGTCGTCAGAAAGCGGGTTTTTAGGGTTTTTGGACCTGGGTTTGGGTTTGTTGTTGTTGCCGTCGCTGAGGGTCCATGGGTCTGGAGTGACTGAGGAGTAGGAGATTATTACTACTGGGGTTTTGGGTCTCTTTGGGGAAAAGTAGTTAGGAAGTGAGGTGTGGATTGGAAGTGAGGTTGGGGAAATGAAGTAGGAGGAGGAGGAGGAGGATTTCAGGGTTTCCATTTCTAGAGAGGGTGGGAGAGAGAAGAAGAAGAAGAAGATAGAACCAAATGGCAGAGATTTTTCCTATTTAATAATTAATATATATATATATGTACGTACGTACGTATGTATGTATGTATATTTATTTATAATGAGAAACAATTTTTGGTTTCTTCGCAAGTACATTTTTTAAAATGTTTTAATCTTCCGAAAAGAGTTAAATAAAAGATGATGCATGTTCGTATATTCTTTGTTACGATGAATCATGTCTTTACACCGTACTTTGAAACATAATTTTAAAGCAAAAATGGGCTAAACCCATCCACATTGCGTCATTTTTCACTAACTACACCCTGAATATTTCAAAGAGCTGCATGTGTTTTTGTTTCCCTCTCGGCAACCCATAACTTAAATTGCTTTTAATCTAGTATTTCAAATATTTATGTCATTTTATTTTAAATTTAGCCTGAAACTACGAAACACATTTGCGTGACAAAATATACACTTCATATTACCATTAGAAAATAATATTTCAACTCATTTTATTGTAATCACGACAAAAATAAGATTCTATTTTAAAAACTACTAATTATATAGGATGTTTTCGCCCCCCCTTTCCACATATATAGCTTTAATTGCTTTAAATATTGTATTTTCAGCACTTCTCTCGTTGTATTTCAGATTTAGTCTCTCATAACAAAAGTTTTGCAATAAAATATACATTCAATTTTCTTAAGATAAAACATATTGTAGGTAAATTCCCATATTCAGTACATTTTGCTTGAAAATAGATCACGGCATTGTTTTGTGTTCAAATAAAAGGAAGAAATTTTTTTTTTGAAATACATTTTTTCAACATGAAGCTTACTTATATTAGGACAATTGGAATCTGAGTAATGGAAACGCAACATAATTACACAGAACAATGGACTAACCAACCATATTTTGTATGGATGAGTCAAATGACAAATCCATTGGCGGATCAGAAGAGCACAACGGGGCCACCTCTCAACCTTCAAATTTTCTACAGGATCCATGTTAAAAATTTAAATATTGTGTCAACGGGCATAGGTCACGGTCCCCTTAGTTTCAACATTTAGGGATAAAATAAAAAATATTAAGCTCAGCTCCACTGGCCAAAAACCATGGTTCCACCGTTATATACATCACCACTCTCACCTGCCACTCGCCTTGTGGCGGTGGTTCATCCACCACACTCATACTTGCAAAGCACATAAAAACTACAAAATGCAAAGCATTATTACTAAAAAGTGATACCGGGCAATCAAAATCTTATAATGAAACACCATAACTGAGCAGAGATTCCAAATAATCAGAATTCAAATTCAAAAACACAAACATAGTCAATTAAAAAAACCCTCCCAAGCACCTAGCATAAGAAAGAAAATTGTACAACAAATATAAACTCCTGCTGTTTCTTAAAACAGCTCAACTGTTCGGTTGCCAATTATTCTACCATGGCATCTACTGGTTTTTCTGCATATGGCTGATGAGATTTTAGTTTCTTCTTTCCTGCAAGTTGAAACCCAAATTCATAGGAAGATTAAACAGACAAAGCAGGAAGTTGTAAAAATCAAAACGTTTGTAGAGAAAACATGGATGACAAACACGCGAAAGCAAATAAAACTTGCCTCTTTTCTTTAATTGATTTACTTTAAGCTTCTTATTCTTCTTCAAGTGAAATTTAGCCGGTTGCTTGGTAGCATCCTTAGATGTAGCACCTAGTACAAAGAAAATAGAAGGCGCAGCACCAAAAGATAAGCATCCACAACAGGAAATCAATGCTAAAGACATGGTGTCACCCATTTGTGCCAAAGAGTAGAAGATGGAATGCCAATCATCATAATCATGCAACTGAAGCTCTTTCATATACAACTGGAACAAATACAAGTGAAGCAAACATAAATTCAAGAGAACCGTGGAGTCATACTTCTGGTGCTAACATCACCAGAACAAATGTGAGAACCAAAAATAAAAAACACAATGTGAAAAAACTTTCTATTGAAAAGTTAAAAAAAAAAAACTCCCAAACAGCTTTCAAAGTTCCGTCCAAAAACTTCGTCTGCTGAACTTGGATAGAAAAGGATTTCCCGCAAAGGATTTCTTATGTCATATATATATGTGGGCAACTCAATGCATAAATCTCTCGCATTGAAGTGTCTAAGGAGCATATAATGTGCGCAACCTTATCCCTGCAAAACAGAGAGACTATTTCCAAGGAACGAACCCACGACCCACAAGTCGCAATAAAGATGTTTATGGCCCTAACCTATGGATTGCATTAAATATCAAAGAATCTTGTGATTTCATCTGCTATTCTTTAAAACACACTTATATGTAACGAATAGTGGAGGTAATCAAATTGTTTTCAAAAAAGTAATGCTCTTCAAGTACTTCAAGACATTTACATAATAAATCGCAGTCTAGTGTGATTACCATTCCAAACAACTAAAATTTAAATATTGGGTATGTTTGATTGCAACTTTGGAGAAAAAAAACTAGATTTATCCATACTTAGGGAAAATACTAAATACATCCAACTTTAATCATCTGGTTTTTGGTTAAAACAACAAAACAACTCAACTTAAAAGCCAAACACCCAAACAAGCCCATCACAAAAACCATAATTTATAAAAGAAGACTTGATGATGTGCTCCATGCGTCTACAAGTAATAGAAACAAGAACATGCCAAAGTTTCTGGATGTCCAAAAATAAATCCACGCTTAAATTTGGGAATGTCGAATCACTTAAAAACTTAATATATTACCAATATTACCCCTTATAATAAATAGAAACAAAAATATGCCAAAGTTTCTGGTTACATTTAGTCATTTTGTTTAATTCAAAGTTTAAAAACATAGTTTTTAATTTTGCCTAAATGTATGTATCACGTCAAAATAAGCAGTAATTTGTGGATGCAATGAGTATCCCCTGGTGAGACCATCAACCTAAAAGTGAATAACCTACTTAGTTACATTCCCAAGCATTATAAAAAAGATTTTGATGAATCAAACCACCCTGCACAAAAATTTCACCCGTTAAGAACAATAAATTGGAAAAACAATTCATCAATCATCACGCTTACCACTAATATCCCAAGTTCATAACAATAGTCTTTACACACAGAGAGAGAGAGAGAGAGAGAGAGAGAGAATTTACCTTCGGCAACAGCCATCTCGACGTCTTCCATGGTAATAAGGCCCTTCCCCAACGCCTCTTTCTGCTCCTGAAATCCATCAATTACGCATATTCACTAACCTATACATAATATAATTTTCCAAATAAATATATATATATAT
>MKEJ01010096.1:0-20258 GCA_001753735.1 Embelia ribes
AAAAAAAGGAAAAATCAAGATAGCAAGCAAAAACAGGTGTTGTCACAAGCATGTCAAATTGACTGGAAATTGTAGTGATAATCCGAAGAACAAAGAGAAGGCCTCTTCAACAGTAGCAAAAGAGTCTTTAAACAGCTTTGATATGAACTCCTTCCTGGAGGACTATTAGTTTCCAGCAAAATACCCCATTACATACGTCTTTTACTTTTGTATGTTAGTAACAAAAATCTTACAAAACAAGAATTCAACTCGGAAGAATATGAGCAGTGATTACAAGTACAGAAGAATTTGACCTCTAAAGTTATTGTGTGGTCAGATATGTCAACGGCTTTGGCCCGGAAGATACTGGTAATATCCAGAACATCTCTTCTAGCTGCGGCATTTACAGCAACCTTAATCAGCATAAGCTCACGCTCGGCAAATGGCAAGTGGGTAATATCCTGAACCTGAACAAACCATAGGGTTTCCGTTGAATTAGTTAGCCACTTGAGACACTATTTAAAATATAGAAACTAAGGGCTTCAGCATGTCAGTTGTTCAGAAGCAACAATTAAATCTAAAGGAAAGGAAAAAAAGGTTTAAACAACGGAAAGATAATAAAAACAGATGGGAGATAATGGTAGGTCTCGGTTATATCGCAAGTACGTTATTGTTGCATAAATATAAGCAACGGTCCCCAACGTAACCCTGTACTATAAACCGTTCGCTAAGTAGTTATACGACAAAACTTGCAAAGCAGTTGAATCAAGGAGCATTGGTTTGAGAAAGGTGATCATTAGTATTTACCTCATGAAGATCCACTAATTTGTAAAACTGCTGAACCAGCTTTCCAATAGATTCATCTGTTCCAGGAATAACCGTTGTAATATGTGAAAGTCCCTCCCTTTCAGCGGGACCCACAGCTAAACTCTAAGATTAGGAATACAAGAGATACAATTATATATATAAAGAAGAAGAAGAAGAAGATAATGACGATGATGAAAAGCTAAATAAAACCAATAATGCCTTAATCACAAGACCAAACCCCCTTTTTCTTGCTCTTCTTGTTAACTCTCCACCGTTTCTTACCCACGTAACTCCAATAAAACCCTATTCTCCTCAACAACCATGATCTCTTGCAAGACTTTATTGTTATGTAATGACATTAGGTTAGAATAGAGTGATTTTAGTTAGGAAAAATATAACACAAGTCAATGTTATTAGGCCTTGAGTACAATTGTGTTTCGGGTAGATGGATCGATCGATCCAATACTTTGATCAATCGAAGTATGCAGAAAAGTGGCAGCTTGCACTGCATCATTATTTTATCGATCTTTTTGCGTTTGACTTTCAATACCCAAATACATTTCCAGTTGCAAACCTTCGACAAATCCCCGAAGCAGCTATCTTGCCCAATTTGACATCGACTTTCTGAAATTCATATAGAAAACTGTAATATCGTAACAAAACTAATAATAGGCATCGAATGTCAAATATAAGACATTATTTATCAATGCTTACAATGTTTATTTATACAAAAATATATATATAAATCAATGTCGTTGTCAGGAAAATATTAGAGAGCCACACCATCAACTTTCCACATATACAAGACTTATTATTATCTCAAGTTTTCACAATAGTCCACGATTCATCTCTACACATAGGCTTCACTTATTAACACATTTAAACTCATATTTACACATTATATATTATCACGATATCCTCTTTGTATCTCAATTTCACATTATGCATGATTTCATACATCATCAATATATCACATTCACTGTAATACTCAACTAAATTACATAACACAAATAAGAGAAAAATTACGCATAGAAATACATAAAAACTCATAATTTTAATCATAATACAGCAAGAGCTAAACCTACCTTTGAGTATGTGCCAAAATTCCCTCGATAAGCAGTAAAGAAAATCCCTAGAAACCTCCAACACAAAATACCAACAAAATTCAATGATCTACGACAAAAAAGAAGACATGATACCATCAAGGGTCATACCATTGATTATAATAGAAGCTGATAGGAAGAGATGGGTCTAAAAGAACTAAAGAAACCAATGGAAATTTATCTCATCTCAAAAAGAATGAAGAGAGGACCTCAATCTCCGGATTGCTTAGGAGATCAAGGATTCATGTTCTACGGATGATTATTAGTAAAAATTACCTTCTGCCCCTCTCTCTAGACTTGTGTATCAGCCAAAAGTTACAAAATATAAGCTAGGGTTTGCTTTATGCAAACTAAGAAATTTTGCTTTAGGGTTTGAAGTGTATTCGAACGTACTTCAAGTGGTACATCACTAGAGTACAACATTTAATACAGCGTTTAAAAGTTTTTTCAGAAGGCCCTTCATTAGTTTATATTCAAATGCAATTTTGATCAATTTTCGCTTCAAATTAGATTTTTCACAAAGCAAAAAAGTTGTAGACAATTGAATCTTTTTTCTAGAAAGCTATCATGGAGCTTCATTCAGTTTGCAAATTGAGAGAAACAATCAAAATACTAAAAAAGTGTCCCAATGTAAGTTCGACATTTAAAGAAATTTGGTTTTGAAATTTACTTTCCATCGTAACCACGCCAAAACTCATAGAATAAGACTATTTAGTTGCTCAAAAGATAGAAAACATGAAGGGATAGAGCTGAGCCTTACATCTATCTCCTCGTAAAAATCAAATTTGTCCTTGTTGTTTAAAGCATACCTAAAAATAACTTTGGATATCTATTGTACTACATTTCATCTTCGCATTCGCAGATTTTCTCTTCCACTTCCGGTGTTTCCAAAGCATACACACGAAAGGAATTATTTTCCCATGCAAAACCTTATCCAGATTGTCCATTATACTCAATGGTTGCCTCTCGTATGTCGCATCTTCTTTGACTACCAAATCCAAGTGATTAATCACGTGTGACATATCCAGTATATACTTCTTTAACATCGAAACATGAAAGACTTAATGCACATTCTCTTAATGAGGTCGTAGTGTCAATCGGTAAGCCAAGTTTCCAACTCTTTCAAAGAATTGAAAAGGACCAATATATCTCAACGATAACTTCCCTTTAATGAACCACATCACTTCTTTCCAAGATGAGACCTTATGGAATACATGATCTCCCTCGTTAAAGGATAATGGTCATCTTCGCATATCAACATTATTCTTTGGGAGACTTTGCACTGCCTCTAATCTCTACTTAATCACGTTAACCACTTCTAACGTTTGTTGGACCATATTAGGTCCCAATAATAACTACCACTCCCTAAATTCCATCCAACAGATAGAAGACCTACACAGTCATTCTTAGAGTGCCTCAAATGGTGCCATGTCAATTCTAAAATGATAAATTTTATTCTATGCAAACTCCGGCAAATGTAAATATTCCTCCCAACTATGTAAATACATATAATGTTAAATGCACACATACAATTAGAGCATTTGTGCGCTGTATGTGTTAATATATTTTGATGATATACATGTATATACACTTCCTGCATGGGGCATTTTGAATACTCAGTAACTCTCGGTATGGGTGCCTGGAGCCTAAAAATAGAAAACCCATTTTTCATTTGAATGAATCCAAAAAATTTTGAGGGCATAGCATAACATTGTAGAGCACACTTATGCACTATCATATACAGAGTTCTAGAGAATATCGCATCACGAAAGATTCGGTCAGACATCTCAATTACAACTTCTATCTGGGTGTGGCTAGTAGACGTACATTGGAAATTCATTATCTTTATAGGTTAGAAGCAAGTTGGGTAACAATGAACTAGGTTCAAGGGAACATGACTAAACTGTGATCACGTTTAAAATTCAATCCAAACAAGTCCTTTCATTTATAAGTGATAATTTCACATTACAAATAGCATTGCAAGTCTTTCAAAGTTGTAATTATTTATATACAATTCATGAATTAATTTTTTATTATTTTCAACTTTGTATTTATTATTGTTCAGTTATCTCATAAATTATTATTACGCCAATTTTATTTATTATTGATGCAGCTGAACCAACAATAACAAAACCGTTGCTTATTAACCAGATCTGGAAACGTACCCCTTCTCATCTCTCAAATGTTGCAAAAATGGTGATGTAAAATTAGAATAATGTTATTTTAATATTTGATGTTTAAAATCGATTTACCCATTCCACAATGTGGTGAAGTAACATATTAATTTGCTATACTAAGTTTGCCATAACCACTGCAAGTGCCATAAATCATTCAAATCCTCGTTTAATAACTAAAACTCAATGACCCTTCTTTGCTAGAACACGATCCTGGCAACGTTTAGAATTCTGCATAAACCTTTTGCATACATCCGCACAAATCGCCTTGCAAGGATAACTTAAAGCCATGAATGCTGAAATCAGAATTTTGCAAATGAGAAATTTCTTCCATTTAGATCGAAAATCAAAATAAAAGGCTGTCTAATAACAAAACACTATCCCAGTCAACAAACTTCTGTTATCGAAAATTCAGAAAGGCATGGCTCAAATATATATATATATATATATATATATATACACACGCTACAAACAAGAATAATCAGGGAAAAAATCGCCAAACAAAGAAAATGAATTTTTCAAAACAATCCTCCAAAACAAGATGATGTCCTTTTATATTGTCCCCTATGTACATTATTTGTAGATAGGGAACGAAATGCCAAAACAAAATGAAACCGGAAAAAGAGACAAAAAAGAAACTCAAAGGTACAGTTCGACTATGTTTGCGAAACGGACACTCCAGAGCTGACCTTGCTCAAGATAGTAGTGCTACAAAGTAAGTACAATGGCAAGAACATCCTTAATTTGACCTAAAAACAATAAAAATGAAAGCTACGAGTTTGATTTCATAGATACTAACATCATGAATTTAGGAGAGACCAATGACTCTCCCTGTGGAGGTGTCGAGATCAATATCATAGAAGCAAGGCCGGGTGGGAAGACCTGGCATAGTGCTCATTGTTCCAACCAAAGGATAAATGAATCCAGCTCCAATGCTTGCTCTCACATCGCGAATCGGTAACAAAAATCCACTCGGAGCTCCTTTTTCGGAAGCAACGTGAGAGAACGAATATTGAGTTTTTGCCATACAAATTGGAAGACCTGAGAATCCTTGCACTGTGTACATCTCAATTTGTTTCTCGGCCTTGTTACATACATTGTTGGGGGAAATTTGTCAGTATATTAGGTTTCAGTTTAAAATGCGTGTAGTGATCAAAATGCATATCAACATATTTGTTGCGTGTTTAACTTTGCACATGTATCAAAACACCCATTTGTAAGATCAAACAAGTCATTTCTCTTTCTCTGTATTTCGAGTTTGACTGGCAAAAAAGAGAAACGTCGGGGAGAATTTGGTTGTGTTGTTAGGATATATACATTTCATTGTCATTGGATTTCAGGATTTGGTAAATACAAAATTCAAATCAATTTTTTCATCCATTCTAACGAGAACAATCTTTGGCAAAAATACATTAAGTTTCTATCATGTCCCAAAATTTAGGTGCTCTAAAAGATAAAATAAATGGTATGAAAACAAAATTAGCAATGCTATTCTCGTAATGTTTGTAATTTAAGAGTAAGGAAACAAATTTCAGAACCATAACAACAGACGAGAAATATACCTGCTCAGAGTACTCAACACCACTGGCTCCATACGACCTTGCTATTGCCTCTATTTTCTCTTTGATGCTAATATCCAGAGGATACAAAAATTTCAATGGCTGTGAAACATTCTCACAAGCTTTTTGAACTGCAACACCAAGGTCCACCTACGTATCACAAGACGATTTTTATTAGTTTAGCAACAAGAGAGCAACAAGGTTGTGCTGAAATAGGAAACACAACGAAAATGCATATAACTGAATGAGGTAAATGGATGCCTTAACACAATATTAATGCTTGTAAAAAAAATTAGTTATTCTCTAATAATTTTTCTCCAAGTTGCAACATTAATAAAGGTGGACACAAAGAACTGCATATGTGGG
Source organism: Embelia ribes (assembly GCA_001753735.1). Classification (NCBI taxonomy): domain Eukaryota; kingdom Viridiplantae; phylum Streptophyta; class Magnoliopsida; order Ericales; family Primulaceae; genus Embelia; species Embelia ribes. The sequence continues at coordinate 5,989 of MKEJ01010096.1, forward strand.
CAGGCTATGGTTCTGAATTTTGCATATTTTGTTATGAAAACACTTCCGTTGGCAGGTTGGTAAATTGATTCCGTAGAAAGGTTTTAGACAAATTACATGGAAACTCATAGTTAAATCCCTAAAAGAACCTAAATGGAGTAATTTTCTCCGTTGCTAACTGTTGATTATGCATGGAAATGGAGAAAACCTGGAGAAAACAGAATTTCAAAACAATTACTTCTCGATTTTAAATTCGAAACAGTGAAAATAAGACAAAAACAGAAAACAGCATAGCTCGGAACACTGCCTTAGCCCCTAGTTTGATATGCTGGAATGCAATGCGGTGTAATATTCTTATGCTTTGGCTCTTCTTTAGCAATCTTAACTTTCTTAGCCTTTTTCATTTCATTTCATTTCTTTTTTGGATTCCAAACTAAGCCTCAGTCTTGCTCCTAGAAAAATATAGAAAGGATTCAATATTTAAAACAGGTCATTTCTAGTTTAAATAGAAGTCACAACTTTCAAGTCATAACAATAGCACCACGAGATATGCAGAACCATGAGCAGCTAAACAAATGAATCTAACATTTGGCTATTGAATTACCATGAGCAACTAAGAAAGAAAAAGTTGAAGTTAAATAATATACTAACCGCGCCTTTTCCACCATGTGCATGATGAGTGCATATCACAGCATCAAAAGCCCCAGCAGCTAATGCTGCACTTTTAACTGCATTTAGTTCCGCCTCAGAATCCGTAGAGAACATATTAATAGCAACCACAACATTAACACCATAGCTCTTCGTGTTTGATATATGCCGGGCTAAATTCACACAACCTGCTTCAACCAGGCTGACATTCTCAGTCAAGTAAGCCCGATCAAGACCCTTCCCTGCCACAACCTCGGGCCCACCACCATGCATCTTCAAAGCCCGTATTGTGGCTACAATAATCGCACACTGAGGCTTTAGACCACTGTATCTACACTTAATGTTCATAAACTTTTCAGTTCCGATATCAGCACCGAACCCAGCTTCCGTAACTACATACCCACCGGGTCCCACTAGTTTTAACGCAATCTTGTCTGCTACTATAGAAGAGTTACCGTGTGCAATATTAGCAAAGGGTCCAGCATGTACTAGAACAGGAGTCCCTTCCAGAGTTTGCATTAGAGTAGGGTTAATAGCGTCTTTCATAAGTACGGACAACGCACCACCAACACCGAGGTCATCGGCAGTAATAGGTTCGCCAGCCTTGCTATTCCCAACCACCATATTACCGAGTCTCTCTCTCATATCGGAGAGAGAAGTGGTGAGAGCTAAAACTGCCATTATCTCGCTAGCCACCGAGATATCGAACCCAGTTTCTCTAACCATCCCTTTCTCTTCCGGGCCTTGACCAATGGAAATTTTCCTCAAAAATCGGTCATTAACGTCCATAACCCTCCTCCACGTGATAGAATCGGGGTCTATATCGAGCCTAGCAAATCTTTTAGCCTCTTCTGGGGTAAGTTCCTCTGGCTTGGTTTTAGAAATTCCGAGCTTGTTCAAACGCTTAAACGTAATTGGGCTGAAGCTTTTTTTACCTTCCTTGTTCGAAGGGCATAAACGGTTAAAAAGCGCCTTGTCACTTTGTGATGATTCATGAAAAATGCGTGTGTCTATAGCAGCAGCTAGAAGATTGTTTGCAGCTGTGATGGCATGGATATCGCCAGTGAGATGAAGGTTAAATTCGTCCATTGGGATTACTTGGCTGTAACCACCACCTGCAGCTCCCCCTTTGATTCCGAATGTCGGTCCTTGTGAAGGTTGGCGAAGGCACGTGACAACCTAATGCCAAATCAAAAGAAAGCAAAAATTGAAAAACATACAAGTTAGAATACTCTAGCACATTTAATGCTCACTGCATAACCAACAAAGTTTAAGACCATCAAGTGTTAAAAAGGAACTTCGTAGGTCCCTCTAATATATACATGTGTAGTCACATAATACAGTTGCTGAGAACTGATTTTCCATTATAACTGGGGAGTGAAGCACACTTTTGGTTGTGCAAAGGTTTTAAGGGGTGGAAAGAAGCATAGAAACTTAATCGGAATACATATATAGAGCTCTGTCTTCTCTTGAAGGGAATTTAGAACTCAAAATTGTAACAAAAATCTTTCTTGGCAGTTATTGTAAACATCTAATGATACAACAAAAAAGATATTGCTTCTTCCAAATAGGGGATCAAGATACAATTTCTTAATATCAGAACTACTACAATCTCAAAGGTATTCCAATATAACCAAAAGGAAAATCCCAACTTCCCCCAAACGACGTTATCTCTGGTAGTCACAAACGCGTCAAATAACAAAGACATCCTATTTCCTAATATGTCATGGGCCTAATGGCAGTTACTGGGCGAATAATTTTCTTGTATTCTCCAATGCAATGGCATCAACTTATGATAACTTAGGTTTAATTGAAGTTCTTCTTCTTTTAATGCAGAAGGTAAACAGTTAACTACTAGTCAAATCAGAGGATCACCTCCACAAAAGAAGGCAAAAGGACACCAGAATTGAAAAAATATGTGCAGGGAACATGTTATATGTACAGAATGTTATGCATAGAAAGTGCACAAACTATTACTGGCAACATCTTGTGTTTTTCTTTAAAAATAGGATCAACGCACAAGATATTATTACCACATAAGAGTGTGTTCATTTTAGGTGCATGGTTGTTGAACTTGAATCATTTTTCTAAAAAAATAATAACCTTTTTGTCAAGAAAAGCTCCCAAGGCCTGGCAGAGGCCAACAGTGGTAGTGGATTTTCCTTCTCCAAGAGGAGTTGGAGTAATCCCTCCGACCACCACATAATATCCATCTTCCTTTCCTTCAACCTCATCAAGCACTGATAATAGTACCTAAAAATAATTTCCAATAATAAAATCACGCAAATTATACAACTCATCAAAAGGAATTTAGGGAACATATCTGATGTGGCACCAAACAAGAATAAGCCAAGAGATGAGAAGAATAGAATAATAAGCCAATAGACAAGAAGAGAAAAGGACAGGTATCCAAAGGAGATTATTCAAGTCCATAGACTATTACACAGGAACCTTATTTGAAATGGAAACCTTGAATTGATATAAAAATAAACAAAATCGTACGAAATCAAATGCTAATTCTAACAGACCAAATTCTAATCAGAGTCAAATCATTTCCTAACAATTTGAAAGCTTATACATAGGAAATAAATTTTACGAATAAATAAAATGAAAGAATGAGTAAAATTATTCAATTAAGGCTCGATATCCTCATCAATATCACCTCAAGAGATGTAGAAATAAATTATATAAAGATACGCCCACAATAATTAACAAAATTTAGTTACCACATCACTATAATAGCACGAAATATCGCACAGTATATATCGTACACCTTACAGAACAAGGAGATCACCTTGATATTCCAAATCCTAAGTGTAACAAAAAGTCCAAAAAATTAAATTTACAGAGGAAAATGATATTCCACACTCTTGAGGAAATTTAGTAAATAATCTTCTTACAAGCAGACAATAATCTGCAATTTTCTGCTCTTACTAATAAAAACCACGTGTGTTGTAACATAAGGGTTTGGAAAGTTTCCTAGACTAAACGCATTAACAACAATTTTTTTTTTTTTTTGAAAAAAAAAATACTGACAAATACAAAAATCACACATGAAAATTGTACAAACACACATATAGCTACATCTCTTGCGTTGACCTTGAGAAAGAGAATTTTATTGAGACGTGTAATAATAAAGAGTTGAGTAACACCTATACAGAGTTAATAAATCTTGCACAATAAATCCACAATAGCAAATTTAATATATTCTAACATGTGTTAATATCTTGAGTGATATTCTTTTAACACTCCACTCCCCGCGAGATGGACACGGAGTTAAGCATAACGTTCATCTTGAATATGAAAACTTGTAACTCCACAATACAAGTAGAGAACCGATAATAACACGGCCAATAAAAACACCACACCTACAATATATTGAGGTAGGCAAAGCATAATTTTTTGTATTATGGATTAAAGATTGGTTACAGTGGAGAAGGGGAAAATAAGGATAATATAAAAAGGTTTTAGACTCTTATTATTTTTTATTTTGCGGAAGCTAAAGAGAAAAATAGATAGGGTGGGTCATGGATTGCTACCAGTTCAAGTAGGGTCCTTGCAATTGTTGGCCACTTGGCAATAATTTTAGTTTATCAGGATACAAAGATCATAGTTAGTCTTTGATACCATAGCAAATAATATAAAAAATTATTTTATAGAGGTGTAATAATAAAGAGTTGAGCAACACCTATATATAGAGTTGATAAGTCCTGCATTATAAGTCTTACAAAATCATATCAAATCTATATAAAAGGAACAAAATCAAATATTATGAAACAAAATATTTTTGTAAAAATAAATCCAACAATAGCAAATCAAATATATCATAACATGTGGTAATATCTTAACTAAATTTCTTTAACAGACCTTTTACTTAGAAATATGATGAATGCATAGAATGTTTTTGGTACAGACAGATTCAGCACATAACTGTCGATACGAGGATAATTTTCTTTGTCAAAACATTATGATAATCATGAATAAATTAGAATACAAAACCAAGGCGATACATAAACAGAACAAGCGTAGGAGAGACTTTTGTAGTAGAATATATATATCTATATATATAGATGTGTGTATACCTTGGCTTTGTATTTGCCATATAGGTCATAGTGGTTGGGTCCAAGATTAAGGTCCTTGGCAATCTCAGAGATATGCAGAGGTTGAACTGAGTTAGCTATATCTATATCTGCAGGCACAGGCGTCACCACTTCCAGTTTCCTCGTTGTAGCCATCTTTCCACTGTTTCCAAAAACTTTGAAGTTTCTTCTCCGCTGTTTTCAAAACCAAATCTGGTCTGGAGGGTAGGAGAGGGGATGGGAAGTCTTATCTCTGGGGAGGTAATAAAAGGGCTTGGGTATGTGCTGTTCAAGCAATCTCACATGCGGGGTCCCGCAATTTTAGATGTTCCACGTGTATTAATTTTACAATGGGCAATTTACGGAAGCGCACGAAATTATTGAAAGATAAATATTATTTTAATGGGTAGAGCGTCACTCTTCATTGAAACTTGTGGCAATGCACGCAACATACGTGACTTATTATTTTTGGAAAGTCATCATTGTTTTCTTTTTATAAAAAAGTAAATTGAATAAGGTTCTTTTTGACCATTCAAAAATTAGGCTTCAATAGTATTTACATATATTAATAGCATAGACCAATTGGGTTTGAATAATCAACCAAGAAAAAATTTACCATAGTTTTGGCCATACAATTTTAATGAAAATAATATGAATTAATGATTTAGTTGGTTATAAAATCACAAAAGTGGTACTATTATTTTTTTAATATAATTTTTGAACAACCTGTCACGCCTTGAATTCCCATAAATCCGGGAACGTGAGATAATACAAGAAAAAAAATGAAAATAAACAAATCTCCCAATACATAACATGACAAATAAAAATAATAAAAAAATAATAACTACCATAACCACTATCCCTATTACAACAACAAATATACAATCCCCTGCTTATACGTATAGCCTGCCAGAAAATACATATATATAATCAACATTTATAACAATCCAGGATGTACATATAGGTACAATGACTACAAGAAAGTAAACTAACGAAATTTACGACGACGATATTAAGCTACATGCTTGCTACGAAAGAAGAATATAATCATTGTACAAATACACTTTCCTCGAATACAACAAAATATCAACTACGAAGCTACCTTGAGTTCAACCATGAAATATATTTTCCTCTACGAATGCATGCCACTCTAGCGTGTCCCCAAGCTTCGCTTTGATCCTACAAAACAAATTGAGCAACAATATATATGCAAAGAAAAGTACGAGTCAAATTCTTAGCAAAACGATAAAAGGGAGTTTAAGAAGTATATACCATGTATGCATGTGCAGATATACACAATTAAACTCCAACAACGAGTTTTAAAATAAACCAGCTTTTATAAAAAGTAAGGTAATGAACGAGTTTTCTAACGCCTCCGAAATAATAAGCATGCAACTACAATATATGAACTACTAGTTTTAAATAAGTATACGCTTTAAGCATGTGGGGAAAGTAGTTATACGGTCTAAGATGAATACCACGAAGGGAGTACGAATGTGAACCCCAACTCCAATCATGACTATGAACCTTGACTCCGAACCTCACCTCAATCTCTAATTGCAATCCTCGATTCAAACTCCGACCACAATCCCATAACTCCAACTCTAACTTCAAACCATAACTATGATTATGACTACAAATAAGTATATACTACCATATATATGATCTCAACATAATTCATAAATACTAATATACGACATGCATAATGTCAACAAAAGCTACGAAGGCCTACTAATGAACTACAAATACGACGGTCAATGAGCGCTTCCAATATTTACGAATACAACGAATATCAGTAAATGCTACGAATGAATTATGAATGTCAACGAATGCCACAAATGTAATGAATGTCAATGAACTATGAATGTAATGCAAATGAATTGAATGTCTACAAATTACGAATCTCATCTACGAAACACGACTACGACTCAATTTGAAAGTTGGGACTAGTATCTCTATGAAGTTATGGGCTACTACGAATGTCCTTACTATGACCTGCTACTCAAAGTGTGAAGCGATCATAGCTTGACATACAGACCTATTAGGTCGCTCCCTTGCACAAGTATCTCGGCTTTCATGATAAAGCTGTAGGCCTTGGCATAATCCTTAATCCCCAAAGGATAAAAATCCACGAAGTTTAACTTTGGTAAAGGTTGATACCATCGTCCCAAAAAAGAAAGTAAAAGACTCAAATTTAGACTATGATTAAGATGCATATTATTCATAATATTCACGCTTTTCAAATTTTCACGATGTGCATACTTTTTAATCCACAATAAGCATGCTTTTTAATCCACGATAAACATACTTTTAAAATCCATGATAAGCATGCATTTTAATCCACAATAAGCATACTTTTTAAACCATGATAAGCATGCTTTTTAATGTACAATAAACATGCTTTTAAAACTACGATATTTTTCCATGAAAAATCCTTAAAGGATACTACGATATTTTTCCATGAAAAATCCTTAAAGGATACTACGATATTTTTCCACTAATAATCCTTGAAGGATACTAAAAAATTTTTTCACGAAAAATTCTTTGAAGATACTACTATATTTTTCCACAAAACATCCTTAAAGGATTCTACAATCATTTTTCCACAAAAAATCCTTAAAAGATACTATAATATTTTTCCAATAAAAATCCTTAAAGGATACTATGATGTTTTTCCATGAAAACGAGTATAAAAAGATTACGAATATCATGATAATATATATGCTTCAATTTCCAGGATAAGGATATGTTATTAAAATGATTATGTAACAATAAATATTATGATAAGGACGACGATATTCTACCACGAAGGCTCTTACAAATAGGCTACAAATAAATAATGAAGTAGTGCTTATCATAAAGTGAATAAATATAGATACGAGAATCATCGGTTTAAACATCTCCGAATAAATGGCTTTTCAAATCTCGTAGATCTCCAAAGACTACTCCAAATACTATACTATGATAACAACGAAGTTTAGATGCCCTGTATATAAATGCTACGACGAATTATATATATGATAATGTACATAAGCTTAGCACTACGAATTCTACATACAATTCTCCGAGTAAGTAGAAGATAACTACCAAGTAGGACAATCAAAACCCGAACATTTACATTTCTAAAACTACCATACTTTGAATTCTTATCAAGAAAGTTTCTACAACTCGATTAACTCCGCCATGAATTTACAACCATTACTCTTCAATTATATATATACTATGACATGTATATCTATACCATGAAATTTGATACTACTAAAAGTATCATTATACCCCGAAATTTCATAGCATAATAGAAAATAACATTTTTAGTCTATGAAGACAATTTTGAAAATGAAGATATGTCGCACGCATCGATATACATACAAAAACTCCAATTTATATTAATGCTCTAAATCTGCTAGTACCTCGAAGACCTCCGAATGCCACCGTATGATTTTTCGAGTTCTAACCCGAAAACCCCTCTTTTTCTCCCCTTGAAACAATTGATTTGCAAACTTCAAGTCATGATGAGCCTACAACAAAAAATGGTCTATGCAATATAAGGAAGAGTTTGTATACATTTAATTTAACAAACTCAAATGACATGTAAAAAGAGGAAATATCATCAAGAAAATGAAACGATAATACTTACATCAATGTGTAACCCTCTCGATAGTGAGTATAAAATGTATAGGCCTCAAGCCGAAACGTCTAACGAAACAAGATAAATATGTGGCAAAACTGAAACTAAAACCTTTTTCAAAGTCCCACCGATTTCATCTATCAACAAGCTTCGGATCATAGTGAACCTATTGCGCAGTGGGTAAAGAATCCAAAAATAACTCTTCCTTGTGAGCCACGACATGGAGGGAAGAACCAGAAGTATTGCACCCTGAAGTGGACCAAGCATAACGACATTCCATGTCGTTCAAAATATACAGGCAACCTATCTACCATTCTGGGTATCCAATAATAACAAAACATGTGTTCTTAGTATGCGTAAATCACAAACTTCACACCTATTATTAGATATAGAATTGGCTGAAGAAAATATACGCGGACCCGATAATAGGTTGGAACTGCCACCCATAGCCCCACCCAAGCTAGCCGAGCAGTAGCCACTACCCAAGCAGCAGTTGTGCCAATAGTTGCTGCTACCATGGCTGACCTGCTGCTGCAGTAGGGCCATGCTACTAACCCGCGGGCCCATGGACCTACGTGCTCAGGGTTGGTTCTTATTTCCTTGGCCCATGCATCCACAACAATTTCCTGCAGCTAAGGCATTACTAACCTAATTTTTGAAGTAATATTATTAATAGATATATGAGTTTTTTCATTTAGAATCATTGAAAAAATAGCACTTAAATCCGGTGTAGGGGTAGTACTCAAAATTGTGCTACGAGTGTGTTCAGAACAATCTTCCAAACCAATGAGAAATTTAAAAACTTTTTCAAAAGTATATTGTTCAAGCATCCTTTTGGAAATCTCACAATTGCAATCACAAACCTCGAAAGGTGATATGGTCTCCCAATCCTCCTAAGTTTCCATCAATTCGGAAAGTACTTTGTTACGGACCACGAGCCTTGTCTCATATCACTAATTTTTCCATTGAGACGATACATCACTGCAGCATTATTCTTTATGAATCGTGTGCAAAGTTCATACCAAAATTGACACGCAGTGCAGCAATAGGAGAAACTTGGCAGAAGTATGACATCAATAGAATTTAATAACCACGTGAAAATAGCATTACTACAACGATCCCAATATTCAGCCAAATCGGAATCATTAGTGGGTCGAGGGATGGAACCCGTAATGAAACCCAATTTTTTTTTCATATTAAGCGTCCATCGCATATTACGTTCGTTTCCATTGAAAATAACAAAAATCAAAGAGAATTTAGTATTTTCTTGAGGGTGGAGGTGATATGGTAATTTTAAATCATAAAGGGTCAATGAATTTCAGAGTATTATCGGTGTGGTTAGCGAGAGTAGTGTTTGTGGGCTTAGGAAGAGGATTTGTGTTATCGCCTGAGCCAGATATGGCCATGGAGGCAGGTCGTCGTCGACAACTTTAGAGGCAAAGGGTGGTTTGGCTGTTATAGTTTTATTTAGGGTTTCATAAGATTTTAGGGTTAAGCTATAATACCATGTCAAATAATATAAAAAGAAGATAATTTTATTGAGATATGTAAAATAAATAGTAAAGACTCAACTATATATAAAGTTGATAAGTCATGCACAATTAAGCAACAAGATCAAATTAAATTTATATAATAATAATAATAAAGTAATCAAATTAAATCAATCTTGGAAACATATAATTCTTTTAGAATATAACTGAATAAAATCAAATCTAATATATTTTTTAACACAAAAATTATTGTATTGTAGTTTTCTACATTAATTAAACGACATGTTATCCTGCATCATACTGACAAATCTTGATCTTATTCAACTTCACTGCAATGAAATACAAATTCATATTTACACTTATTTTCAACTTCAAGCAACATCTCCGAAAACTCAACTAAAAAAAGAATACAGAAGGAAAATGAGTTGTACAAAATTAAGGAAATAAAGCACACCACACCCTCAATCACACCCCAAACATTGACTTTTCCAAAATAGAAAAAAATAAAATATTATTTTACAATAAAATAATTCTTAAATTTACTGGGCGAGGGTAAATTAAATTAATGGCCCTGTCACACAGAGCCAACTGGCTTTGATATTTTGCTGGAATATATCACCCCACCATGTGAGCCTCTGTAAGCCCCCACCAACATATCATGTGGATATACAGATTTGATTTAAAAACATTCACCCACTTGGGCTGACCACATACTCACAGCAAATTTATAATAATTTTTTCCAGAAAAGAAAATTAAAAAAATAATTTTATAACTTTTATAATTTGTTGATAAGATTTCAACCAAGAAAATTCTTTTTTTTTTTCTAGTTTTGAAAATCGGCTTAAGTAACACTTGGACTCTTAAAATTTCGGAAAACTCCATTAAGAAAAATAACTTTGGAATTTTTTTAAGAGGATTTTCGATTTTTTTTTCCCTTTTCTTTATTTTCTGAACTTCCAAAAACATAAATTAAAGTTTCAATAGGCTAGCCAAATTGGGCTTGCTTTGTCTCCAAGTTAAATGATTAAAAGTTAACTAGGATTTTGAAAACAACCTGATAATTGCTTGTCATTGTTAAAAGGTTTCCAAAAGAAAAAAAAATAATTTTTGAATAATCATTTAAATTAAAAATAAATAGGGTGAATTGTGCAAGGAAATTGGAGAGAAGTGTTATGCATACTCAATTAGTTGGTGAGCTGTTCATTTTTCCATAGAACCATTTGCATCAATGGATAAAGGGTGAGTAGCAATATTATCATCATGGTGATTATCGTCCATTTTCTTTAGATTTTGTTCTTGGTACACTTTTCTTAGCCTTTCTATTTCCTTCCTCAGTGCTTCTTGATGAGCTGCATTGGCAAATAAGGCCACATATTATGAGAAAAATGATTCGTGTATCGATAATAATGTCGGCAAAACACGAATATGATTAGAGCACACGAGTTTGATTCTATTATTAAGAAAAAAAAATCAACGTACAAGATATAACAATGTAAGGTTTGTACTATTTTAATACACGATTAGTGTTCTTATGTGTTAGAACTCGTATTATAAATCTAATGAAGATATAGTTGACGTAATGAGTGTTAAATTGAAAGGGTGTTAATCATGTGAAATTTCTCGTGGTTTTCCGTAGTGTATGCAAGATCGATTTAGCCTCTTATTTCTCATATATTCATAATTTTCAGATGCAATGGCCAAATTATTAAAGCAAAAGAAAATGGAATTCTATAGTGCATATCCAAATTATTAAAGTAAAAATATTGCGTTTTGTTGTAATTTACAGGATGAATGCATTAAATGAATTATCTGTGTCTGACTCGTCACTTATTTAATTCATTAACATAAATGTTTTGCATGGATGTTATTTTCTTCATGGTTAAGCCTAAAGGGTTTGTTATTTGTTCAATAAAAATAATCCAATTCGTAAAAAGTATGATATAATGTAAATATAATTTGTGGGGGAAAATCACCAACAGAAAGTTAAATCTAAATTAAATGACTTAAAAATAATTTAATTAAGTTTTTAAAATAACCTATATCTAAATTAAATGACTTGCACCATATATACCGGATTGGCAAAATCTGCATCTCGCAGTGATAACAAAATTTGTTCAAATAAATAGGAACTTTTTTAGTCGGAACTTGCAACATATGAGAACAATCAATATGCTGTTCCGATAAGCTTCGGTATATTAGATAAAAATTTCGGAAAAAAAATTAAGTAAAATATATAGAGAAAATTAATACTCACCATCTTTAAAAATCTTGTCTTGAGCTAGAGCTGCCATTCTTTGCTTGAGAGCACTATTATCCACAGTTAGAATTAAACGTTGGTGGTCCAAGAATGCCACCCTTGGGGACAACAGTGATACTTCAGCCTGAATTTAATTTAATTAATTAAAAGTTCAAAAATAGAAAAAAAAAATAGAAAAGGTTAGTTTCTATAGAAAATTTATTGAAGTAATAACTAAATATATTTCTTGATAATCAATTAATATCACGTACTTGGAGTGAGGTAACGCTACGTTCAAGCTCGGATATGTATTGTAGCTTTCTCACACGCGACCTTTGTGCAGACTGTCTATTGGCCAAGATTCTGAAATCATATGAAAATTTGTTAAACGCGAATGAAGCAGAAACTATTTAGTTTCAGAATTCATTCGTGTCTATTATTCTTAATTCTGTTAATAAAATTAATTAGATTGATACAAATATAATGTGATGCAACAAACAAATTTGCAATAACGTTATGCTATTATGTCATGTATATGACTCTAGTTGATAGTTATCTTAAGTACACCATATGGAGATTGCGAATTCATATACACATATATGTATACAAGCATAATCTGAGGATAGTATAAACCGGTTAACGTGTCGATTATATCTGCACCGTTCAAATTTAGGGCAACTCGTTGTCGATTATACAAGCGGCTACCGAGATTCAAGTGGTTCATGCAATTTTGATTACTCTTAAAATTAAATCTTAATTCAAAATCTCAAACAATTGAAATGAATGCTTATATGTTGGCATGCAAATTAAATCTAAATTGCAAAATATACATGCAAATTTACCTCTTCACCCTTTTCGGATCAACAATCTTATCAGAGGAATGATCAAATGTTCCATTATTATTATTATTAACTAAATTTCCATCACCATCCAACTTGCATGAACTGTCCACTTCCTCAGGCTCATTCTTCATAATCATTATCCCATCTTGGTGATCGAGCGGCTGCGGTTTCTCGTCATTCATGCTATTGTGATCGGATGGCGTCGACGTGTTCGACGACGACTTAGTGGGCCCCACCACCATATCGTCGACAAACATCGACATGAACTGGTCGTCGTCGAACTTGTCGAACTCGTTGCCACCTCGTGCGCCAGGTGCCAGCGTGCGCCTGCACTCGTCGACCATCGGCGGCTCGATGAACGCGATCGAGTCACTAATGGACCTGCGGTGGGAACCGCGTTTGCCCGCGGAGAAGTCCAAGAACTCGTCCACCCAAGAAGGGTTATGGTTTGTGTTTGGTGTCAAATTCTCAATAGAGGCCATTCTTTGGTGTGGGAAATCAGGCCAATTAGTTATCATGTTTGGAACTTTGGGGGGCAATTGTGCCATTGATTTTATTTTTCGATACTTTTAAGAAAAGGAGAGCACTACTAATTAGTACTAATACAATGTGGAGAAAAATGAGGAAATGAACAAAGACCAAACCAAACTACATTCCATGCAACATAAAATCTTATATATAGCCAAGGGCTTGCAAGGAGATGGGAAGAGCAAAAGTAGCCACAAGAATATCATCATGAACTTAACAAGTATCATTTTTTTTACTAAAAAATTGGATAATGTTTGATTACTTAAAATAAACTTATTTATTATTTTAGCCTAAATAAGTTATTTTATTTGCTTAAATACTACAACCCAACCTTATATTTATTGGGTAAATTACACTAATTATTCCCCTGGTTAAAAACTAAAATTGTATTTGGTTCGTGCAGTTTCAATTGCAACTCAAATGTTCCCCAAAATTTAGAAAAATGACAAATGTGCTCCCCAAAATTAAGTAACAGTGACATATAGGTCCCTTTTAATTTTTCCTCATGTTAAAAACCCTAAAGTGTTTAATTCAAAATAGTAATAACATCAATATAAATCATCATGAAAAGACTAATTTTATCCCTGAAATAGATCAATATTGGTGGCTTGATATAATTTTCATTTAAAATGACTTTAGGCACATAATAAGGGTCAAACCTGTCACTTATTCAAACCTGAGGACTGTTTATGTTTAATTGAAACTATGGAACCAAATAGAATATTAAGATTACATAGTGGGGGGAAATTAAGTGTAATTTACCCATATCTATATGTAATTGTTTTTATTTGTTTTGAGTATGTTGATTATAAAACAATAATTATAATAATAAATATATA
>MKEJ01010099.1:0-15741 GCA_001753735.1 Embelia ribes
ATAACATTGAAAAATAAATTTCACTTATAAACCCTTATTCGATCGGAATCATGATTTCCATAGATTTAAAAAAAAACTTTAATTTACGGAATCGGTCCAACCAGACCCCAACCAGCTTTGACTGGTTTTACCGGTTTGTGGTCAGTTCAGCGGATTTTCAACCGGTTTTGTGTATAATCGGTTTTGAGGATCTTTCTGACCGATCTAAGTACTGGTTCCAGATCAGAACAGTCGGACAGGCCGGTCCGGTCCGATTTTAACTTCCTTGTTTTTTCTTTTTGGGGAAGTTTAAATTTGAATTTGAGGGTAATGGTTGATTCAGTGGAGAAACTTCTTATTTTATGGGAGAGTGTGATTGATGGGATATTCACCCTTGGTCAATACTAGTTGAGTTGGCTTTACTACTCCATTGGGAGGCCGACCATTTTTGCTCCCATTCCGATCGGATTTATGGCCGAAAGTTCGTGTCCGATTCCTTTTTAAATGGGTTGTAGATTATTACTCAAATTGTAAATGGAATCCTAACTTCATATTTATAAATATGGAATTAGAATCCCATATGTAAATGGTTGTTAATTTCATATGTTCTATAAATATGAAATTAAGATGTCACAATATTATTTTTTATTTGTCTCGATAACTAGTTGGTTGCTTTCTAGTTAGTTTGAGTTGATTGGTAGCTTGGCTACCTTGACTTGAGATAGGGTTTCTCTCTTTGAGGGGGGTTGTTACTATCGTTTGGCTAGACATTTGTTGCCTTTGAGCTTCATTGTAATTTTTTTTTTTTATATTTAATACTTTGAACCTTCCCAAAAAAAAAGAATATTTATTGTCTAATTTTATTGTAGGAAAAATGGTATTCCATAATGTCCTCTTTTATGCTTTTTACTTGGTCCAAATATGACTTGTGAATGGAATGAGCGTGATGATGATTAGTGATTTTTGTGCCCTCTCACAGCGATATGGAAAAATTAATATTAACAAAATTTTAGAATTTTTATGATATTTTAAATGAGAAAAAAATAAAATTAGAAGATAATTTAAAATAAATGAGTAATTTTAAAAAAAATTTAAATAGAAAAATAAATCACAACTATCATATATCTAAATTTATATAAAAGATTTTTTTTAGTACGATTCATTAAATAAAATTTAATTTATAATTAAAAATTGAGATTGTAAAGTTTAAATATATTTGTTATTTAAAATATGGTCTATTTTTATTTTTAGCTAAAATTTGAAAGCCAAAAAATTTAAAAAATAAGTTTCAAAATTAAATTTAAGATAAAAATCAATTTTTGGTAGCTGAATTACAATAGGTGAGAGCATTCATACCCGCCTTTGTCATTAAATTTCTAAATCTTAATTTCTAAAAATCTACTTCTCTTATAAAATAGAAATTAACCATTTTTAATCTCTCTAAAATGAACTTTTTACACAATTAATTTAATAATATATAAATATGAAAATTTTAAAAAATTACCTCGAAAATGATTGTTTGTTTTATTATTTTGGCGGGAATAAATTTATTTTTTTAGTAGATAAATTGTAAATAGTGATTGTAATATTTAGAAAATTTTCTCAAGTAAAAAGGTTGGATTGAACATATTTCTACTTTGAGAAAGAGAAGTGCGAAAGAGAAAGGCTGATGTGAACGAAAGTTGGAATAATTTTACTCTAAAAGATGTTAAAAGAAAGTACAAGTGATTTCTATGTGGATTGAAGATAAGATCTGAGCTTGAATATTCATTTTAGGCTTCTTTCATTTGAATTTATTCTACCGTCTCAGTTTTTTTCTTTTTTTTGCCATTTCTATTTCTTTATTTAAATTCATATATTCGTTTCATTTCTTTTTTTTTTTTTTTATGTTTGTCGTAGGGTGCGGCTTCTCACAAACTCTGTCAAAACATCATAAAAAATGCAATTGAGGTCAAAAAGATTGTACAAAATATGTACAGTACGAGATGATGTGCCAGTGATATATTGAAAATGTAACCCAATAAATTAGAGTAGTAGGCAAAGGATTTCTCACAGGGCAATTTGCATCTATCATGTTACTTTTAACAATCTTAATAAGATATGTCCATTTATTAAATTTTTTTATGCCATTTATGTAATAATTCTCTACATATATTTAGTAAGAATTTAGATTGCAAGGCACAGTTACCTTATTGTTTTGTTAAAAAGTTTTAACACAATGATCACAGTTATCCATTTCTCATAATTCACTCACATCATGGGGTTGCCTGAGCTTTTGATAATTTACAGGTCAAAAATCAACCACGCTATAGACTCGGTCTATCGACTTTAGTTGACACTAATGAATTAAAATAAAATTTGAGACATCAAATATATTTATAGTGCAAGTTTTCGTACAACCAGCTTTAAAAACTTAATGTAGCATCGATTACAAATGTTGTTAACACCATCAGAAACTGCATGGAAGCACAATTTTCCACGGAAGAACCCCAGAAAGAAGCCTTCGCTAAAATTGCTTCTTCGTTTTTTGCCTTTTCTTGAATCTGCTGTTAATAACAAGAAATGCACACCAAGTTCCGCAGTTTTTTACACGTAATCATGATGTACTAACATTCGAAACGAGTTAAGGCTTGTTTTATTTTCTTCATACCATTCCTTTGTTGCTTCAGTTCCATCCGACCTTATGTTCAACCCAATTACCAGGCATTATCAAAAAAGGGCCGTGGTATTTCTTGCAAGTCGGGCGAGCCAGAACTGTGCACGAGGGGAGTAAACCACTTTCGGGATGTATTTTTGTTTTTTTCCGTTAAGAGATGCATATGGAGCCATTTTCCTTGTGAAATTTTATTTCCTCCATCGACAGTGTAGAATTTTTTTAGCACCAACGGACATTGAATATTTCTATGGATAGAATACGCGTATATATTCTGGTCCCCCATACATATTATGCATCCAAGCTCACTGGTGTAAAAGAATTCTACAGATAATTTAAGGAAACTACACTTTTCGTATGGAGTAGTACACGAGAGTTTTGAAACTTGGCCGGTGCTTACGTTATCAAGCATAGATTACTTTGTCCATATGGTTTTGGCCAAACATTTTTTTTTAATAAAAATCAAGGTACCACCTGCATTATCAAGCCTGGTCAAATCTATTTCATTTCGTTTTTATGTATTCAAATCATTGTCATCATTTCACAATTATTTATCAAAAAGAGCTGCATTCAAATGGATGTCATACACTGTGTTTTTATTCAAACGGACGGCAAACGTCTTCTTCACAAGTTGGCAAGCAAAGAAAATAAAATGTCCAAAAAAAAAAAAACACAAAAAACTGCAATTAGAGCATGTACTTGAAGAAAAATTGTGCATTTTTACTCGGAGAAATGGCCAAGAACATCAACTTCTTCGAAGATCATTAACAACCCTGATCAACCTGAGACGAGGTCCTCGAAAGTAAATCATAAAATACTAAAACCCTTTTGTGCAATGATTTCTCGGAAGAAAATACGATGGAAAAGAAAACATCTTCATAATAATTAATGGATGCAATTTTTGCTTCACATTTTCAGTCGAGCAAACCTTGCACCAAATGGAGCGTACGCATGCACATTATTAATCTATCTTGTAATGTATTATTTAATTTATAGGCAAGTAAATGATGAAAAAATCCTTACTTTACAGGGAGCTTCACATTTAAATTTAGAAGCCCACTTGATCAATATACTGCATGGAAAAACCAGTTTTCATATTTTTAGGAAGCCTCATTAAAGAACAAAAAATTGTGAAATAAGGGAAAGGACCAAAAATAAATAAAAAATAAAAATGGATATTTAAATCTATTCCCATCTAATCAAGAAGTTCAAAATGGACAAGGGACTGAAATTTAAGCAAAGTTAGAAAGCAATAACATAACAGCAGAGGGTAAAATGAAAATGTCAACGAAAAACACTAACATACGCATTCATGGTTCTTATTCTTTGATGTAAATTAGATTTCTGTTTGCCAAGTTGAACGCCTTTAATGTAGTTAAAATCGACTTATTGATGAGGAACCATATCGAAGATGAGGAATTTGTAAGTCACTTATTGATTGTGGTCAAGCAGATGACAGTTGATGGCCTTCTGATATCCATGATCTAAGGCCGATACGTAAGCCTATCAAAGGCGATTTGTTATTCCTCCGGTTTCTAGACATTACTCCGTTTCTTCTTTATGTCTTTTGTCTGCCAACCATATTCATGTGATGAAATTACTTGGGCTTGACTGCTTTTTCGCCCTCACATCTTGACCGAGCTTCTTGGGCCATTTCCAACATTCGCACAATTAGCTAGTTGACAAAACGTCACCTTGTGTTTTCTATTGGAAAGATCATTATATATATCCACAGCTTGTTTTTATACGGAAAATGGAAATGTCATCAGATTGTACATCTTCGCGTATAAGAACATAGGTCTCTTACTCAAAGGGCAATTTATTGATTTTTCTTTTCCTAAAGATGCAACCGCTCCCAATCTCTTTCAAGTTATCCGGAACCCATGACATTCAAGGTGCTTATAATACTCTTAGAGAGTATGAATATAAGGCGCCAATCGATCATGAGAAAAACGAAGATAACAGACATGCATTTCTGAATGAATATAAGGTCACTAACGCATATTAGATTTCTTTTCACCAAGTTTAATACCTTCGAAATTTAAACTCCTCGAGAACCATTTCTGTCAAGCTTAACAGACCTGCATTTCTGAATGAAATTAGGTTATTTATGAGGAGTTATATCCAAGATGAGTTTAAATTGCTCGCACTGTCTTTTTGCCCATCTCTCACAAATCAGTTATTCATATCCACGATGTAAGCCCATCAAAGACTGTTCGTTTGGTCTTCTGTTTTCTTCTTGTCGTTTTCTGCCGTTACCTGACATTACTCTGTTTCTACTGGGTGTCTTTTGTATCTCAACCATATTCACGTGAGGAGATCTCTGGGGCTTGACTGCATTTTGGCCATCGCATCTTGGCTGGACTTCTTAGCCTAGTTAGACTCATACGCGCTTAACTGGTGAACAGAATATCACTTTCGGTGCTTTATTTGAAAGATCATTACATACAGCCACAACTTGTCGTTGTATGGACAAGGGAAACATCGCAAAATTATACATATTAGAGGATCTGTCAGAAGCTCATATATGTGGCTCCAAAAATAAACTTTTTGGTGCATGTTAATATTTAATTGACCCCAATTAAAAAATAAACCTGATTATTACACGAATATTAAATGATTCCTGACTGAAGATCCAAAGCTTCATCTTTACTTAGGAAACAGATCTCTTACTCACTTGATGCAACAACTCTCTATCTCTTCTACGTCGTCCAATATAATTCAATTTGGAGATGGTCCACTTGAAGACCAAATGATAAAGAGGAAAGCAAAGATTTGTTAGAACGAGCAAGTTGGAGAGATATCTATTCCTCTTGTACCAAAAATGATTCACAATTACTGTTGCCACCACCACCGCCGCCGCCGCCACTTCTGCTACCACCACCACAACAACCATCCGGCTCAAATTGCAGTAGGGCGGAGAATTTTCGAGTCAGTAACACTAACCTTTTGACCGAACAGAATCAAGAAACAAAAGATCAAGAGACTGTCCAACCTGGAACATTCATCATTTCCGAAATCCTAAAACGACACCATTCCTCTGATTTAGATTCTCTTGATATCTTGAAAAACTATGCAAGCAGGTTCACCAAGTCAAAGGGAGAAAATGATGGAAACCGAGAGGATGAGACAGATGGCAGACCAAAGAAATTATCAACCGAGAAAACCATCAGGATGAGTGGGGAAAGGTAATCCTATCCAGAGGATGACATGCTATTTTGCACAAGCACTTAGAGAGAGAATTGGGAGGGAAACAGGAAGAATTGTACCGAGGATCATTGAAGAAAAAGAAAAGCACGGCTTGCCCCCCTGAGCAAAGTTCGAAACCAGTGAAGCATCTAAAGATAACTGCTATTGCTCTAACTGTTAATCAATAAGTTGAGGAAACAGGCAAAAGCTTAGAAACATTTGCACAGTCCTAGAACTTACCTTTCTCATACAATGTGATCTTTTTATCAGACATGCAAGACCTTAAGAAAGAGCATTTTCAAATTAAATCCTGTGAGGCAGTAGTTGTTTATTGCCCGGTGATACTACGAACAATGATATCAAAGCCTTATTGTTTGCAAAACATAATGACAAGGATCAAGAAGCTCAATCCGTCCGTACTGAAGTAGAAGCAAATCTTAATTCACCATCATTTTTCAATCGGTTCATTGAGACACTGTTCTACTTCAGTGCTTACTTCGACTGTCTCAAAGACTGCACAGACCGCAACAACCACTACAGAAACATACTCGAGTGAGCATTTTTGGGTGATGGAATCCATGATATGTTGCAGCCGAAGGGGAGGAAAGGTATAACCATAGTGTGAAAATGAACGTATGGGAAACTTTCTTTCGGAGATTCAGAATGATGCTAATTGAAGTCAGCGACTCATCTCTGTATCAAGCTAACTTGCTCCTGGAACAATTTCCTTGTGGAAGTTCTTGCTTTCTTGAGAAAAAAGGGGAACTATCAAACAATGGGCTGGAAGAAAACTCCAATTGAAACCGTTTCCACATGGAAATTCTGCTGATGCGATTGATAGAACGCAAGGATATGCCATAGAAGAAGTTAAAACTCTTAAAACTTTTTTTTTTTTTTTCCCAATTTCAATCAAGCTTCATCATTCCCCACCTCAGATTCTCTGCACTTGATATATAATTGTTTCTTTATCATTTCACTTCACTTTATAACTAGTGTACAACCCGTGCGGTGCAATCAGTAAATGCTATGGATGATTAATTTCTAGTGAAGTTTTGGTATTAACTACAAGCATATTTAAACCAATTAAACAATCACTTGCGTTAGTTCCCCTAAAAAAGTACCTGGGTTAGATCTTCAGGTAGGCATGTGCATTCTTTTAATCAGGGGTATTCCATAGTGGGCATTCAACAAACTGTATTCATCTTTTTTTACTAGACCTGTAAGTTCAATTCGCATCCAAATTTGCATACAAATTTGTTACTGAATAGACAGACTTTTTGAATTCTTTATACGTTCATGAATCTGTTTACCAAAAAGTAAATAGATTAATAATTTTTTACATAAACATATAAGTTTTCATATGCATAAATATACAGGTATTATAGTAGAATAATCTTGTAAATTAATGGGTATTTCATGTTTTTTTTCCTTCTATCCTTTTCAAAATGAAAAATTGAAGCACTTGAATATGTAAAAAAAATCTTGAAATGATTAGTTTGTGAAGTTTTTATTTCCACTCTTTTCAATATAAAAAATTGGAGCAGTTGATGAACATGTAAGCACAAATCTGGAAATGAAGTCAAAATTGTCAAAACCCGTATCGTACTATAAAACCAAGTAAAGAAAGGGTGAAAACCTTTTATCTATTCTCTTTCTCGTTCGGCACCATTTTGACTTACACCACAATCTTCAGTTCTTCAAATACTGTATTCATATCCTGCGACCAACAAGCATGTGTTTTTGGCAATGTTCTTTCCAAAATAATAACATAAGTTCCTTTCCAAACTCCATTGCCAGAGGCCTCTTTACCAGATCATCAAACACTGCTGCTCCGATAGCTACTCATGACGAGCCTATGGTTTTTGTCTCTTTAACCGGTGGATGTTAGGCTTTTGGACTATAAAAGATTTATTTTTCAGGCCTAGAGTAGTTATATATATGAGCTTAGCCTTTCTGGAGTTAAAAGAGTCATCTATTGTGGTTAGGATTTAGCTACTCAAGGAGCAAGTAATTCTGGAGCTTAACTGTGTATATAATCCATAAATTTTTAATTTTTGGTTTATATTGAATTTTAACTTCCAAAATGAAGAAGGCTACTAGCTGGAAAGAAACTCTAGTTGCTGGATAACATTGTAACCTCAATGGTACTCGTTACACCAGCCACTTTTAACGGCCCAGATAGGTTAAAATGAATAACTCCACCTATGTATTTCTAGTAAATACATAACATAGCCAGTCCCAAACTTGGAAAAAGGAGGAGGATAGCAGTAGGTCGGTGACGGCCAACCAGTAAAACCAATCACATTTCATGGTGCGATCATACCAAAACTTTGAACTAAAATCATAAAAACTCTGAAATCAACTGTGATTAGGCGAGAATAGTACTAGGATAGATGACCTCCTGGGAAATCCTCGTGTTGCACCTTAGGAATAGCATGCTTTGGCGAGAATATTAGCAATGGGAAGTTCTCAAGTTGCATGCACCCTTTTAGCCGATCCCAAATTCTTGGGATTAAGGCTTGGTTGGAAAAGAAGAAAGGTCAAAATGAATGCAGCCTAGTTTCGAAGAAAAAGACAAGAAACGAAACAGTAAAAAAATGGTAGTAGCAAGGAAAAACAAATAAAAGAAACTCTGCGGTGGAGAATAAAATACACTTGGAGCGTGCTGCTTCTATGTTTATATAGATCCTCAGTGTATTGTAATCCGAGTTCATTCGTATATTCAGAAGCCATAATTCCCTCGAACAAGAGGAACATCCACTAATGGCAGAGTAGAAATAGCTTAAAATGATAAACGCTTTGCAGCTCGTATTAATTAAAAGACAGCAGCATAAAATGATAACTCTTTGTGGTTCGTATTACTCATCACCTTAAATGATTCAATTGTCTTCCAACGAAAAGTTTTATCCCCTGCATCTTCTGTTGAATTGTTTTAACCAAAACGATAGCACCATAAACCAAGTAGTTATGGTTCGTATTAATTAAACATTCAAAATATTTAAGCTGGTTACAGCTGATATGGCAAAATCATATATATTTGCGTCAAAAAACAAGCAATGTAAAAGGTTGGAAACAAAATCGTATATTCAAAGAGAAGTTTGATCTTTTTACCTTTTCATAACTGCTTTTGCAAAGAGAAAGTGGACCACTTCAAGTAATATGATTAATAACACAGATCAAATTACAGATAGCGCGATGACTTCGAGCTATAGAAAGCCCCAGCTTATCGAACTAGTTAAAAACTACGAAAATTAGAAAAGCAACCATTTTTATTCATCGTGAACTTGTGAGAAGAACACATATTTCTATTTTCAGTCACACCTTTAAAGGGCTGTTGGAATAAAAGTTCCGAAACAAATTTTGATAAAAAAAAAGCCATTTCTAAGATCAATGTAATATAATATCATCAGAAAGTACGGTAAAGATGATTAAAGCACAGTGTATTTGTGAGGCATTTTCTGACAATATTTCAAATGTCAAAATATCGAATTAGTCTCTGGCTGTTAATTCAATTGTAAGTTCAAGTCACCACTATCGAATAAGTCCCTAGCTGCTATATGTAAGTTCAACTCGTCATTAATTTTGGACTATGTTATAAGGGGTTAGATTGAGTGAGTTAAGCATGTCATAAGTCAGCCCTTCAAGCAAAACGTAAACTAAAGATAAAAATGGAGCAGCTAAGTTTGATGTAGATTTGTACAATTCAAGCCTGTGTCCTTTAAAAGTCTTCTCGAAATACTTGATCACGTACCTTGGCGATGTTTACCAGTATTTGCTTTGAGTCAGGGCATGGAGATAGAGTTCGGTTTGGGTACACGATTAATGAGTTGTTTTCTACCATGTTTTGACATCTTTCCGGACAAAATTATTTCTTTAGGAGGTGTTGAGTAGGGTAGAATGCACTTATTTTCAGGAAAACAAACCAACAGTTTACCAAAAATATTCAAAAGGTGTGAAATACTTTATCTAAATTTACCTCGTCTAATCTTAACTTATGCAAACTCCTGTTATACTTACTGGGATTCGAAAGGCTCTCGTTTTCTCAGTCAATCGCGTCACTAATGCCAGCCTTGCAATATTTGTAACCCGATGGGCCCTTACCAAATAGTGCTAGCTGAAGGTAATCGTGGGCACCTCGGACCATGTAATATACCCAAATGGTCACTGAGCTAGACGCTTGGCTGAGGGCCGTAACCCCCAAATAATTAAAATTAAGAAATGCATCCTATAATTTTTCATTTTTTATTTTTATTATCATTATTATTATTATTATTATTATTATTATTATTATTATTATCTTTTTTTTACAGAACAAGACCCTTCAATTGGCGCCACGTAAATCCACTCCCATTTAATTTTAGTCGACCAATTCTCATAGTATTATCAACTAACCAAGGAACAAACCCCGACCCCAGAAAAAAGAAAAGAGGAGCGTTAACGTTATCGATTCTAACAATAGCACTCTCTTATTATTCAATTCACAAATTTTAAAAATCGATTTGTTTCGTTTTTCAAATATTTTTATTATGGAAATGACTCAATGAGAATTCGTATGTGTTGGATCATTTTAGCTAGCATTGTCCCACACCCAACGAAAAAAGAAAGCAAAAACCACGTAGAGAAATAAGCAATAGGGATCACCAGTATCAGTGTGTAGTAACTCACATCAGTACTGCCTTATCCTATATTTTGTGATTATATTTTAGGAAAACTCTTTGTAAGTGTATCTAATATTATATAACTTCCCTAAAAAATAAGATGTTTGTTTAAGTGATCCTCTGGAATTAGGGGACTACTCGTTCTATTTTTAAGCTTAGGGGATCCAACGTGATCATTCTGCGTATCTCAACCTCTATCAATATATCTAATATTATTACTTTCTTAAAAAATAAGATATTTGTTTCACTGATCCTCTTGCATTAGGGAACTACTCGTTCTATTTTTAAGCTTAGGAGATCCGACGTGACCATTTGGTATATATTAGGTAAAGAGTAAAATTGTTATACACCGCTAGAATACAATTTGGTACACAAGCAGATTGCATATGCATGACACATGTAATATATATTAGTATAAATAAACAATCAATATTTGAATACAGGGAATCACCAACATCATTATCAATACAAATGAGCATACAATCAATCATGGAATACAGTCAATCACCAATTACAGTATGGTATTAATAAACAATCTTGGAATATAGTATTTATAAACTAGCAAATTTGGAATATAGTATTAATAAACAATCATTCTTCCAATATAGAGAATGACCAAGTAGTAATAAACAAGCAATCGATTTTTTCCAATATCAACTGAATATATACCGTACCTTGAAAACCGCACATGAAATAGATAAAGATTTATTATTTCACAGAAGAATAGGGGCCTCCTTTAATTGTATGCTCCTCTTGACTTTTTAGCTATTAGATCAATCTACAATGCAGAGACCTACTGTAATGCAGAGCGATCCGATAGCTAAAAAGTTCATTGGAGCATACAATTAAGGGAGCGTCCCCTCTTCCTCTGGAGGCTGTGGTGATGACTCAGGCAGAGGACACTCCACTGCGCTAGTGAGTACTCCATCGTTAACACTGGGCTCTCCATATTAGATGTGGAAACGGGTTGAGTCAAACCGAATATTATTTTAATCGAGCATAAATCGTTCAGATGATTTAGTACGAGCCAAGCCGAGCCGAGCCGAGCCGAGTATTACTCTAATCGAATATGAATCGAGTCGAACCAAGTATTACTCTAATCGAGCCGAGTATTTCTCTAACTGATTATACATAAGTTCTATTAATCAATTACAAAATACATAAAAAAGATGAGGCTACAACTACAAAAGTATAAAAATATCATCATATGCATGTGTATGCAACTCAAGCATGCCCTAAACTCACCTCCTTGCCTACAAAATAAATCGAGCAAAAATATACAAACAAAGAATACAGGTTAGATTATCAATGAATACAATAAAAGTGAGTCTATTATGTACTCAACATGCATGTTAACAAATATTGACATTTATCTACGAATTATAAAGTAATACATACTCTCAGCATGAAGTTAAGTATATTCTACGCAATACATGCTTTCAACATGAAGGGTAATAAGTCTATAAAATAAATTCTCTCAACATGAAGGGTAATACGAGTCTACGAAGTGCATGCTCTCAGTATGAAGCATGAAGGGTAATATAAGTCTACGAAGCACATTCTCTCAGCATGAAGGGTAATACAAGTCTACGAAGTACATGCTCCCAGCATGAAGGGTAAGTACATTCTACGAATACCATGAATGTATTTCATATGCCATAAAAGAATTAAATATGCCACAACAATACTCAATCTACGAATCACAAATCTCGAATCTCAATTACGCATCCCGCCACCATACTATGCTGACGCATCACAATCACGACTCGATATAAAAGTTTAGGACAAGTATTTCTCAAAGGTTTAAAATGGGCTACCCTCATGCCTACTCCTATGATAACCCTTCCTTACAGGTACCATAAATCATAGGCCCGACTTAGAGCTGTCGAACCGTTTATAAAAATCCCATAGTTTTGGTAAAAGTCAATATTTGATCCCAAACAGAAAACAACAGACTCCAAATTTGATCCGTATATAAATGTCATTTTAGTCATGAATTATATGTAAATTGTAACACCTTGAAATGACATCCCCTTAAGAAAAGGGGGCAAATCAGTTGACTTATTGACTCCTTCAGTTGACTGATACATGGACAGACAACAAACTTGACAAGTATTAAGACATGTGTTAGTTTCAAAACTATCCCCATAACCACATATAGATACACCAGAACAACCCAAAAAACATTGTATTCTATGTGCCTTTCATTTCCTTTGTCTCCCTTATGCCATTTAGAGAGAGATGTAGAGAGATTGAGAGAAATTGGTGAAGATAGATGTGAATTCATGCTACAATCGAGCCATACCCTCTTCTACAAGCTAGAATATGAGTTTTTGGGCGAATTTTCCATTTGCAAGGTAGGTGCACTTCTTACCTTTTGATAATCTCACCCGAGACTAGTATATGACACTTGAAAATGATGAATTTGAGATTTGTAGCATAGAAAATGCAATCTTGTTGTGGAATTTTTAAGGAAAGCTATCAAACCCAACCAACTTGACAAGAAATAAACATACATGAGCCTTTGAAGATCTTGTGTTAAGTTTAAGAGGAGAAATTTAAGGTAAGATCACCATTTTTAACCTTAAAAACTCAAGTTTTAAGTCTGGACAGAATGAATCAGTCGAGTCTTAGATGCTATCAGTCGACTGATTCCATCGAAGAGTTTAGAAAATGGCTTGCATGTGACTAAAATTTGGCTTACCTCTCAAATGATCCCAGAATTTTGAAGGAATGTTAAGGCCACTACAATACTAGTTCTGGATGCGAGCAAAGTAACCCCAAATACTACAATACTGTGAAATCGGAATTTAAGGTTGCCTATCCATTTAACCCTTGAAAACTTGTGTCTTTAGTTGAGACAGAATCAATCAGTTGAGTGTTGGCTCACATCAGTCGATTAATTTTGACGGGCAATTTTGATAATGGTTTACATGTGTGAAATTTTCAGCCCTAAACCAATT
This sequence comes from Embelia ribes, assembly GCA_001753735.1. Taxonomy (NCBI): domain Eukaryota; kingdom Viridiplantae; phylum Streptophyta; class Magnoliopsida; order Ericales; family Primulaceae; genus Embelia; species Embelia ribes. The sequence continues at coordinate 13,443 of MKEJ01010099.1, forward strand.
CTAATATGAGAAAAGTGAAGGAATGATGAAAGTCCTCCAAGACCCACCCTTTATGTGGGATTATTTAGCTCTCCAATCAACCCCGAAACCCCGACTTAAGGTTAAAGTTCGAGATGACTTGCAAAAGACTTAAGAATTTCTAAAAATAGGGCGATCGGTCAACTGTTATAGCCCATCAGTCGATTGATTCATCTTGACAAAACTAAAATGTGACTTGCATGAGAATAAATTGCAGAATGGAGCCCCTTTTGCCCATAACTAAGTAGAGAATAAGTAATGACGAGACTGTGGTGACCTTGCAAGTAAGTCTAGAGACATTTGGTGCATTTTTCAGTGGTGATGAAGGTACGGTTAGCTTATTTCCTTAGAAAATTTAACGCCTTTTGAGATTCTACTAATTTTGAAAAGATTTTCTAAATAAGGCGAAAAGTGATAAAGCGATGAATGACAAAACAATGCGTGGTGATATAAATAACAAGACTAAAAAGATGTATAATTTTAAGATAATGAATGATAACATGTTCATGCATGAGTTATGGCGAATGTGACGAGGCAAGATGAAGAAAAGACGATGAATTATTATGAAGCATGTAGATAACGTAGTGTTATGTGATAAGATAAGCCTTAACATTGTGTTATGATTGAGGTATTGTTAGTGATGCGTGACCTTAACCAATATGAGTGATAAAGAAGTGTGTAATATCTTACCTTTGAAAATACAATACCTTACGATATATGACTAATCACATAAGACTTTATTTGAATATGGGCAAGTGAGATATGACATAACGAAGGACCTGACTTATAAGAGATACACGAATGTGTAAAAAAAGCGCTTGACCCTAAAGATGGTCACGGTAAGAATAATGGTCTGATAGAAAGATGACGTTAATGGTAACATATGAAGAAGTTTCGAGAGCTCGAGGCTCCGAAGATAACTCAATCAGACAGACTTGGTCAATGGATAGGAATCACATATGTAACCTAGGGTGGAATTTTATATAATAATCCATTATATCAGTAAAGTAAACTCAAGAAATTGTTCAACAGGAAAATGCAGGATAGACGAGTAATGAAATGACGATGGAATTACGATGAGGATGATTACTCGAGAATAAGAGGCGGCTGTGAACTAAAATGCGAAGCGTAGGCGGAACTTGGCAATAACTGATATCCATCCGTGACTTATAAAAACTACCGATGTACCTTGGTGTAACATTAATAACTTAGCGTATGATGAATAGAATGGTGGAGTGGCTTGTTACCTAATGCGAACGAGTCCTAACAACATTAATATGAATAAACAATAAGTTATGATCTAAGCATACATAGAAGATATCTATTAAGCAGTGTGCACTGTATGCATTTGAATACGAACAATCACGATGCGTAAGTAAAGAGATACTTGGAAAATTATGATGAGTAAATAAGATAAACTAAAATGTGGCCTAGCGTAAAGTATGTGAATCGCGGAAGTAATTATGCGAAAGCAAGGTGTGTGAGAAGTATGACGTTATGGGTCTGGTCGTAAAAGCATAAAAATGCAAGTTGGAAAAACATATAGTGGCGATTGAAATTTTGCAAAAATTAAGGCCGTGTGGGCCCCCTTGAGAAAATAAAACTCGGTGAACTCGGCACACGTTCCGTTTAAATCACACACGTGACTTAGGGTGTGGAAGAGCACCCCTTTCAAAATTTTTATGCATAAAGTCTTAAGGAAATGCGGTTTCGGGTTTGAAGAATGTTTTTCTCAACCCATCATTCTAGACCCAAGTGTGTTTAGATGTTATAGGTGTGCGAATGTGATAACGCCATATGCAATGCGTTGTGATGAGAATTAATGTAGCGTGATGATGCAATGTGTGCAATTTTATATTTGTAATAAGAGTTACAATTTTGAAATACCAAAAGACATAAATGACTATCCACAACTTCCAATTAAATACGTCCATGAATGAGAGAGTAGCAAATATATTAGTTTATTCTATTTGTTCCGCGATTAAAACCGTCTATTTTGCTCCTCATTCCTTACTATCAATCATTCTTGACATTTTTTTTCATTTTTCACTATTCAAATCCATTTTCTCAAACCCTATGCGCTCACACTTTTCAGGTACTGAAAATTATTGAAGAAATAAAAATTCAATTTTGTTTGGTTGTTGATGGAAATTGTTAAAAATAACGTTATCCCACATCACCTAAAAATAAACTTAAATCCTTGTATATGATTATATAAGCACCTTCCCTTTGCAAGTCGGTTTTTAAGGGTGAGATTTAACCTATGTAGTTGTTACAATTA
>MKEJ01010111.1:0-10386 GCA_001753735.1 Embelia ribes
AAATAATATTATAAAAAAATTTGGACCATTTGATCAAGATCCTGCGGCTCAAAATTGAGCTGCAGAATCCTACAGCTGCCAAAAAGCAGCAGCAAACCCGCGCCCGTAATTGTGAGGCCAAACCTCGATTCAACCCAACAGTACCCTGTATTTTATTTCTGAGTAAAATATTTTCTCTCAAATCATCTTTATGAAGAAAAATATTTTCAACTAAAGCGAGGAAAACTAAGAAAGAATCAGTTGACTACATCTCACTACTGTATACACAAGTTCCCTTTTTATTTAATAAATCATAGCATACGTGGTGTGATAATTTATTTGTTTTTTGATCTTAGACTACTAGTTAGTATTTCGTTCATATAGTAATAATTAATCCATTTATGTTCGATCAAATAGTTCAAATATCTAATAGTGTGAAATATATTTGTTATTTGATTTTGTGTCCTTGGGCATGTTCGCACTTCATTTGATTTCTATAGCACGCAAAAGCGAGACTTTATTGTGCCTTACAAGAGTATTGGAGATGTTGTTACACATTATTGCACCCATCATGCTACAAATATTTAATGAGTAAACAATTCCATTAAAATTGTAATAAGCATTGTTAAAAGGATCAACAATATCCATTACTTTATTATTATTTTCATTAAATTATAGCTATTATTTAGTCCATAGCCTCGCAGTGACTTCCTAGTAGTGAACCCATCATGCTACAAATATTTAATTAACAATGCCATAGTGGAAAATGGATAATGGACATTACCATCCTAATTTGTCATTAATATAACTCCAAAAACTAAGCACTATAATCAAAGTTTTTCAATACTTAATTTGAAGTGCATGCCTATACAGAGTTTGTTGTACTTTTTTACATAAAAGTAATGAATATACAAATAGTTATAATTGTACAATTTTAGCTGGATTGTACTGAACAAGTCAGGTTTGCACGTGAATATCTCGTGGTTGACACTCTATTGTCTTGCTATGCTCAAGACCACATCTGCAAACAATCACTAATTTCTAAGATTTGAATATATATATATATATTTCAGAATTATATATATAGTTTTCCCATTACTCAATTTGTTCTACTGTCCTTTATTTATATCTATTTCATCTCGTATGTAATCCTACTGTAATTTTCTGTGACGGAAAGTTTGAACTTAATCTAATATATCTAAAAAACTATTAGAAAGCAGAAGTTATTGACTTGTAACTTACAGTATTAGTAACTTAGCTCAAAAGATAAATTTACAAATCTTACTTTTTTTACTTATAGTTAAAATATAAAACACACAATAATTTGTTGGTATTTTGATTAAAATTTTGTCAACGGATCAGCAGGAATTTAAAAATACTTTTAATTAAAGAAATCTAATTTGTGGTTGGATTAATTATAGTTTAAGTGCAGCCTAAATAAAACCAGACAAAGAATACGATGAAACTAATTATGCATGTGGAAGCATGAGAGGGTTCGTACGATTTCATCATAAAAACAGTTGTATTCCCACTTGTTGCCATCCCAGAATTGAATTAATTTGATAACTTGGTTTTGCAAGTACTACAATAAGATATTGGAAATTATACAGTTTGGAAATTTATTGTAGTCTTTTCTTGGTATGCAAAACATTTTCCCTTTTATATTTTGAACAAGAAAACATTTTTTGTGCATAATTTTAGTCTTGAGTTACAATAAGAACCAAACACTATTTCAAATCAACTTAGCATTGAACAATTTTTACATAAAAAAAATAAATAACAAATTACAAAATCATAGTCTTAAAAGTCACCGGATAAAGCTAACCCACTCTAAATTTTTTCCATAATTTTTTATTGCTTTTGCAACACTTTTGCACGTCTCTACTTGACAATTTGGTAACATCTTGATCCCAAAAATAGTTAATAGCTGTGAAAAGAAAATTAATATCTCAGACTAATTCCAATTATTGTACAATACAAAAACTCCTTAAATGAATTAAAAAGAAAATAACAAATTGCAAGACCTTCGTGATTATGACTTGATTAAGTATTGTGCTTATGGTTGACTATGAACGATTATGAACATGACCATGTCACCGACCACCCGGTGATCATCTTGACAGTGTGGCTAATGCTGGTTATGAGTGAGAATACTAGATGTTAAGTTAAGCAAATGACTCATTTGTGGCTTATTTAATAGCCATAATCAATTATTATACTCACACACTCAATTACTGTGATTTTATTAACGCACTGAGCCATGATGGCATAATAGGGGTTACAAAATTTTGCAAATTGTCATTGCACTGTCAAAAGAACGAGTTCCTTTTTTTATTTTTATTTTCTAATAAGAGTGAGATTTTTAGGTGCATATAAAAGAAAAAGATCCCAAGATAATTGTAACTTTTTTTTTTCTTTGGAAGGTAATAGTTGTAACTTTCTCCGTTTTCTCTACATCATTACATCTCTTGATATGAGAATATTGTAATCCGGCTGCAGAAAATTTACATGAAAAGTAAAGAAAAGTATATAACAATGTGAATAAATATCTATGGTTTTGTATCCACAAAATTTTTCTCCGGGGATCCACCTGCTCCACCATAAGCTCTTCCTGCTTTAAGCTCGTTAAACCTCTCGTTTGGCATTCATGAAATCTTCAAGTGCAGCCTATGGGCGAATGCAAGGGCATTTTCTTGGTGTACTTGTTTTCTTTTCAGGATAATTTCCTGCATATCCGATAAGAAATCATTGTTTTCAAAAACAAAAGCCACGTAAGAAGAGAAAACTTGTAGTGAGTTAAAGCTGCTCGAAAAAGATAGATGTATTTCGAAACAGCCCTTGATTAGAAGCTTAGGGCCTATTTTAGTTCATCTACGTCTAAAGACGATCATCAATTTCTTTAAAAACTTATAACCCTATGATTATAAACACCATATCATTAGAAACCTTCTCATAACAAAAAAACACGTACACTAAAATATGGTTGAATTTGCGAGTTTTTCAAAATTATGGGAGTTATTCTAGCCGTATCTAACACACATTTGGCTCCGTGTATATATATCACTACCTACACCATCAGAATTTGGAGAATTAACTACAGGGGTAACATTAGGGCTTCGGTTCTTTATTATTAAACACCATATCATCTGAAACAATTTTTTTTTTTAACTATATCTATTATGTGATAGTTAAATTTAGGTAATAAGATTAGGTGATAGTTCAAACTTAGTGGGTGTACAACAAGAAATGTAATTGGTGGGTTATGGGCCTTTTGTCAAACGAGTTATATGGGCTGTTAATCCTTTTGTTTTCATTTCAGACTTTTGTCTTTGAAATAATAAAAAGGTAATATCAAATTTTAGAAATTGACAATGTTTAAGATATTAAGGGGAAAAACTCGAATATAAAATAAGTTAGGTATGGGCACCTAATTTACTAGTGCATGTTCAAAAGTTATTCCTAAATGCTACAAATTTATTATATATTGCTATAATTTTGTATTTTTTTAAGGTAATATTAAGTAGTAAGTTTCATTAGAATAACGAAAGACAATTTTTTAACTGAAATAAAAGATATTTATAACATAGTAATTTTTAAAGGAAGAGAAGTTATATTAGTGTATTGATATTAGAGTTGAGCAAAATTCTATCATCACCATTATTACTATCATTTATCATTAGTATAGCTACCACTATCAATAATAAATATTTTCCTAAAAATAATAAATTGTAGCCGTCAAATGACTACCACTACTATCGGTATGGTTACCATATACAAATTCTATATTCAATGACACTATTTATTTCACAACTCTAAATACACTACAAGAATTTACATAATTTTCAACGAATCTAGCAATGAAAATTAATTTCGTTGCCAATGATAAGCTTTTTGCCACAAATAATGATTTTGATACTGAATAGCTAACAATTGTCAATAAACAGAATTTTGTTGCCAATTGCATGATATTTTGCAACCAATATTTTTTATTCATTGCTAAAAAAATATTTTACAACATTAAAATACTTACTTGAAGCCAAAAGTTGGTGCTAAAATTAGGCGCTAAAACTCAACAACTGTGCAACAAAAGTTACTTGTATTTGGTATCAAATTTTTGTTGTTAAAAAATAATTATTATTTTATAAATAATCATATTATTTTTTAAAATAAATTTATTTGTAACTTAATTGCAACTAAAAAGTGTTGGCAACATGAGAAAATATTCGTTGCCAAAATTTGTACATTCAAATTTACCAAAAACATGATCAGAACCAATCCAATGTTATCTTCATTATTTTTGCTTCTTTCGATTTTGTTTTACATCCTTAGAAACTTTATTTATTAAATTTTCCTCCATTTTTTTTAGCAATTATAATTATTAATTAGATAAATATATTAGAAATAATAAGATAGTATTTGATTACAAATCACAAAGCAAAGGAATGAATCTTAGTCAAATGATAAATATTTAACACATAACTCGTAAAAGTGATTGCATTTAAAGTATAAACACTGTATTTTTGTTATATATAATAGCAACATTTCCGTCCCTCCCTTATCATAGAGAAATAAATAAGTAAAACTCTCTTTTCATTAAGCCCACCTAAAGTAACAAAAGTAAAAAATTTGGGGTACCAATACTAATGAAAATCCAATCTAATCTTTCCATTGCCCTGCCTAAAATTACCAAAGTAAATAATTTGGAGTATAATACAAGCCCGCCAAATCAAAAGTTAAATAAAAGATTGATTTTAATCCTTAATTTTACTCCTTTTAATAGAAAGATGGAATAAGATTGATATCAATCCCTAATTTCACTCCAATTTCTCTATTTCACCGTTTGTGAACAACAAACAAAATATAGCTATCAAAAGGCACGCATCCAAAACCAATATCTCTCGCTTTATTCTAAATTAAATTCAATCGTTGCCCAATTCTTCCAATCAATCAGTATTGAGGTGAGGATTAAATCTAGTTTCTTTCCTATTTTTGTTTTGAGTTTAAAATGCTCTTTTTTTTCGTATTATCTAAAGTTCACATTCTCACCTTTTCTTTTCTAGTTAATTGGGTGTTCTGTTCCTTGAATTATTCATTTTTCTTCTATAGCTAAAATGCACGTACATGGCACTCTCAATCCGCTAGTGGTCATGAGAAGGTTAATTAAGCTATTTTATTCTTTTTTTCTTTATAAAATGTATAACTAAAATGTTTTTCTTGTTTGTGTTCTTGAACCTTGGATTAAATTTTAATTTATGCAAATATCGGTATTTCTACGTACTTCCTTTCTATTTTAAGGTTTTTATTTTTCTGAATTCAACTTAAGGCTTATTCACATCAGATATAGTGAGTACTTATATTCTACCCTAATTAAATCGATCGCTAATTTCTTTTGTTGATTGTAACTTTGAAAATTGTAGAATTTAACTTAATTATGGACAAAAGCTTGATATCACTACTTTCACTTTTGTCTTTCACCTTTATCTATTCTTCCTTTCTTATTTTGACATAAATTTTATCATAAGTTTACACATATTTGTATATATTGTTCATTTAATGTGATCATGGTCACCCCGCTTTTTCCATGTTGGCCATTTTCAGATGATTAACATCATATTTTGCATATTATAAGGAAGTTTATGGGATGAATTATCTAATATATCATGCTTTATGTTAATAAATTAGTTATATTTCATTATTACGTTAGTCTGTTACATGTTGCAGGTATTTGACAATAATAAAATAAAAGTGAATGGATTAAATTTTGAAGTGCTCAAGGACTTAAGTGCAATGATTAAAAGGATTTAATTGTTTAATTATCAATCAAGGGATCAAAGAGCAAAAAAGTTGAAAAAACAAAGATTAAAGTTGTAATTTGATTTGGGCCTAATCCCATTTATCAAATTTATCAAATGAAAAGATAAAAAAAAAGAAAACAAAGCCTGGGGAAAGTATGATTCTTCTCATAATTAAATGTAGAGTCGCATCGATCTCTGTGCAGGCTCGTGCAAAATCTTCGGGCTACATTCAGATAAGAGAAGATTTTCATGTCTTCTCTCTTCCATAAATGAAGACCTTATCTGCAATAGAGATGGAGAGTTATAGTTAGTTTTGAGTTTAGAGAGAGTTAGTTTTTAGTTCAGTGAACATTTTTTCAGTTCAGTTTCTTTACATTTCAGTTTATAATATTTTATATGGGTTGAAAACAAATAGTGGTGTAAATTTTCATATTCAGAAGCTTAACATCAACATTTTAAGCTATTTTTTGTTTTCTTCTGTAGTTCTGTAATCTTAATTTCTTAATTTCTCAATTTTAGTTCCTAAATCCAATGTGTATAATAAAGATAATTTTGATTTCAGACTTGAACGTATATCATATTTAGATGTTATTATAGATGAATCTATGCTTAATTTTCATTTACATAGCTGTTTATCCTATGTTAGAATAGTTTCTAAATTTAGTCTCTAAATTTTAGTTTCTATGTTTATGAATGAAAATTGGCTAGAATCGTGTAATTAATTCGTACGATCATTTTTCATAAAAGAATTGCTATTAAATTATTTTAGGATTTTCTCCTTTTGATTTTAGAAGTTTATCTAGTTATTTTTTGTTTAGGATAGTATGTTCGGTTTCTCCTTCAGTTTCTTTTAAGCATGCGTGGCTAATTTTAATCAACTTAATCCTGGTAGAAAATGATAATATGACTTGAAAGATGATCTAACATGTTTAATCAAAGATTTTAGTCTACCAGGTGTAGTATTTATTAATTTAAATAGTGTTTTTACACATGCCATCATCATAAATTGTATTTTAAAAGTAGTTGGGTATTTTTATCATGTAAGTCTTTCGAAACCCTTGGGCGTATCTAGTGGCACTCCCGGGATGCTTTAGCTGCATTAATAAACTTGATAACTATTTTTCTTAAAAAAATATAGTTTATGAATTCAGAGTTTAAATTGGTAATAGTTCAAAAATATTAAACATGTTAGTGATGATTCAGAAAAGTCATATATCATATTCAAACTAGGAGTAAGTCACTCTATTTATTAATTTTAATCAAACTTCAAATCAATCATTTCAGAGAGTTTTTTTTTTATTCTTAATAATTTTTTTGACTAGTTTTTCCCTAAAATCCCGCACTATTAAACGAACTGGTAGAATCTTCTAAAGAAATGCTTGTGAGTTCGATACTCGGTCTTATAGGTAAAACTGCGACTGATATCGTATACTTGCGGTTTAATAGCCGACATATTTTGGTCCGGTCAAGTTTTTGATGCCGTTACTGGGGATTTCTTCCCATGAAGAAATCTTACGTGCACTTGGTGTTGCTGATTTTGAGAATGACTCCAGTCTCCTCAAATTAAGGTTTAGCCGAGTCTTCTGTTCAAAACCCATTCATTTCCTATCTTTCTTTCTCCTTCTTCCAGTTTTAAAAAGCTAAACAAAAAAATACAAAGTAATATATACAAAAAATAAAAAAATAAAATATAACAATCGTGTAACTTATAAAATGGAATTCCAAGATTCCGCCTCTTACATGTTTATGTAAGCGACACTTAATATAAGAAGCCAAGGCTAGTTCTTCGACACCAATCTACACGAGCAATCTAGGTAACAAATCCAATAATCCTCCAATTCCTCCTTCTAACCCTCAAAATCGTTTCCGTGCACTGCCTTCTATGGCAAATCACCAAAATCATCAGGGGAATCCATTTGAATTATCCCCTGCTCAATGGCAAGCATTTCAAGCCTATATGGCTATGAATCAATAGCCATCGCCTCCTGTTCATAATCCGGCACCCCCACCTATAAATCTTGTATACGTACGTGCAGAAGATGTGCTTACACCCCTAAAAAGGTGTACGCCATCATGCATAATCCTTCCCGAGACCCAATAACGGGGATTTAAGTTCAAGGCAGGGATGATCTGTTCCTTACCGGAATTTAACGGTATGGAAGCCGAGGGTGCCTATGATTTTATCAACGATTTCGTTGCTATCTGCTCCACATTCGGTAATCCATCCGTTGAGCCAGACATTGTGTGTCTCAGACTCTTCCCGTTTGCATTAAAAAATACAGCAAAGGTATGGTTTAATTCTCTTCCGCCTTATTCTATCGGAACTTGGGACAAGATGCAAAAAGTGTTCTCGAATAATTACTTCCCACATCATTAAACTCTTAAGTACCAAGAACGTATCTCGCAATTCACTAATCTTCCATTCGAAAAAAATTTCCAAGCTTGGGGGCATTTTAAGAATCTTCTGCTTATGTGTCCCCACCATGCTTATGACAAGTGATGGCTCGTAAAATTCTTTCATATGTCTTTGAGTGTTCAACTCAAACAGGCGATTTCTTCCATATGTGGCAGAAATCTATTCAAAAAGAGCACTATAGAAATTTGGCAATTCTTCGACGATCTCGCAGATAAATCCCAAATATAGTAAAATTCTCCTATCGGAGTTGCCAATACATCATCTACAAAAGACCTTTCGACATAAGGGGGAGTATACCATCTTAGTAAAGCCGATGATTGGAAGGCAAAATATATTGCCTTGAAAAATAAATTGGAAGTGTTAGAAATTGAGAAAGTGAATTCGATAGCTATACCTTCATTGGTAATCACTTGTGGCTTTTGCTAAGGTGATGGCCATAAGACGGAGGATTGCTATTAAATGGCTATCATGAAAGATGCATTTTATAGCCAAACTCAAGCAACCCAATACGTACAACAACAACAACCTTCTCAACACAATCAAGGTAAGGGAAATCCTTTCTCCCAAACCTATAATCCAGGATGGCATAATCACCCAAACTTCTCATGTAAGAGCGAGGTACCCCAGTCTCTAAGCTTCCAATATGGATCTGGGAACAAGCCCCTATGACCGGATGCATATATTTCCCCTCTTTATCGACAAAACGAACAATCTACACTTGTGCCTGATCCTTGTGTCGATACCTTGGAGAAAATTGTCACTGAAATCTCTTGGAACCTGAGCAAGCTTATCAAGGCTTTAACTAAACCGGGCGGAGGACGACTACTGGTACAACCTGAGCCGCATCCGACTAAGCTGGTGTATTTTGCTGAAGGTAGTTTATTGGGGATCACACAACCTAATCAGGTTAATGTGGTTAAAGTCTTGAGAAGTGGGAAAACAATCCTTAAATGAGGATAAGAGGAGTTTGAAAAGGGTAAAGAAAAATGCCTTAATGATAACAAAGCTCAAGTTGAAAACCAATACTTGCCCCATTCACCCGACACTCCTATTAGTCCCAAAATCAAATTATCAAATGATTCAATATCAAAAGGGCTAAGTCGGGAGTTAGAATCAGAAAAAGTTATTGGTACTCGGGAGGTAAAAAGCCCGAAGAAAAGGAATATATGCCACAGGTGACGGTCTATGTTCCGAAACCTCTGTTTCCTCAATGGTTATCTCCACCAAAGGCGGCCCTTCAAAAAGAGATCTTCGAGACTTTACAACAAGTCAAAATTAATATTCCACTCCTCGGTGCCATTAAACAAATCCTATCATACGCAAAATTCCTCAAGGATTTGTGCACGGTGAATAGAAATCTGAATGTCAAGGAGACGTCGTTTCTCACCGAAGAGGTGAATGCACTTATCGATCCATACACTCTTATTAAGTATAAGGAACTCGGTTGTCCTACAATAACAATAGTGATAGGTAATTGCAAAAGCGATCGTGCCCTATTAGACTTAGACGTGGGTATTAACCTTCTCTCGTATTCTATTTACCAACAATTAGGATTAGGTGAACTTAACCCTACGTGAGCCAAACTTCAAATGGCCTACCGATCGACGTCGAGGGGAATAATTGAATATGTACTGGTAGGAGTCAAGAAATTCTATTATCCGGTGGACTTTATTGTCCTTGATACCCATGTAGTTCCCGACTCCTCTAGACAAATCCCGATCATTCTTGAAGCCCCGACCAAGAGCGATATGAATCATGAGTCACGGTCCGATACAATAGACACTAGAACTCAATGCAATCAAACAATTTCATTAATGTACTTCTGAATAACTTCTCGACTGAATCGGTCGTATGAATTGGAAGAAAATGAGCAGACTTTGTCAATTGGTCGACAATAACCCATTTAGCATCTGAACTATGCAGCGATCTAGGCAAACCCACCACGAAATCAATCGCAATCAGATCCTATTTCCACTCAGGAATTGGTAATGGTTTAAGCAACTTGCCAGGACGTTTGTATTTAGCCTTTACTTGTTAATACGTCAAACAATGCGATATGAACTCTGCAACATCCTTTTTCATTCTGGGCCAACAAAATTGACATGCTATGTTATGATACATTTTGTTATCCCTGGAATGTACCACCAAATGAGAGTGATGAGATTCATACAGAATCTCATCTCGAATAGAAGTAAG
>MKEJ01010117.1:0-14813 GCA_001753735.1 Embelia ribes
ATTTATATATTTGCATCTAATTTGTCTCCATTGCTTCTTTTTCTTGCATCTTGTTTGCTTCAACATAAGAATAAAGATGCAGGAATATTGTTATCTGAGCAATATTGGCTTGTATATCACTGAATCAGAGTTTATATTTCATAAGAGTATGACTAATAGGAGAAACAGCATAATATCAGGCAAAGTTGGAAGAGGAAGGGCTTAGTTTGCTAATACCAGTGATTCAAAATTCACTTCTAAAATTTGATAGTAAAAGTAGGTGTCATGCTAGTGTTTGAAAAATAAAATTTAAAATTGATTTGATAGAAATGTATGTATTTGGTAAAATTATGATAAAGTGAATTTTTTTAATTGTAGATGGGCAAAAGTAGACATCTAATGGAAAACTAACTAGTATTTTTCAGGGTATTTTTGTAATTAATGATAAAAAAAAACAAAATCTATAAAGAAGCAATCACAAGGTGCTTCTAAAAACATCCCGTAAAAAGCAGATGCAAATATTGACAAGCGACACATTCTTTCAAAAAATGATACTACCGGCTTTTCATTGAGGAGAAAAAACAGAAGCTAACCTTCAGAAAGCAGTAGGAAACTCAAGCTTAGCATGTTTGGCTCGGGTCAAGATTGGAATCTATATTCTCCCAGCAAATTCAATTGCTGCATATGATGTTACAGTTTGTCATGCAGTCAGAGAAATTATGGGATATTTTTCGTACAACAAATTTGATGATCATGAAGAACTTTCTCGATTTATTGGTCTTGCTTCCAGGATTTTTCCAGTGACTAAAATTTATATAATGAGCTATATGTGGATCATAATCCAATACTAAAGAAACTATATTAAGTTGAACCACAAAATTATAGAATAACACTTAAAATCATGGTATCATTTGCAAACAAAAAACACAGACCGAGTAAACCTTCTCCCATCTGAATTAATATCACAACTTTGTCAACTGTATCGTACATAATATCAAACCAAATGCAATAAATATCAGAACGTTTTGCAAGAAATATGAAATAGACCTTCCCTGAACTTCACAATTGCTAAGGTTACAAGTAGTAGGAATTAAATTTGGCAGATTATCAATACACTTCTAAGATATCTAACTCTATGTACACAGTTCAGATTTCGTAAGGGGAAATAAAAGGACCTTATCGGACAATGAGAAGAAATCCATTCNNCACTTGAGTGCAGGGACTGATTTCTTTTTATTTGTCTACACATCAAGAATACATACTTTCCGTGGAAAAGTCATCCTAGGCCCCTCAGGCTAAAATTCCTGATACATACAGAAGAATGATAATTTCTATACGTGTTTCACGATTAATCAGGTCATAAAACTCCAAAATCTACCTTTTCTGAGGCTTCTTTCACCTGCCATAACCTGCTTGGAGTTCAACCTTTACACACAAGGCTTCATTTGTCAGGATATTAATTAAACAAGGACATGATCCTGCATGTTCTAGACTTCAGTTCTCCCAGTTTCTGTACTAAGGAACAATCCTAACATGATATTGCGCTCACCCAAAATTAATTTTCACGTTGTTCCTTTGATTTACCTTCGTTTTATATGAAGGATAACCATTCCATTATGACAAATAATGGATATGCCAAGCAGCTACAGGCCTAAGTTCTCATAGTTACCTGAGCATATCTCCATATTGCAATTTCGGCCCACTTAATGTTGGTGAACTGCTAAAGGTACCCCAATCCTCAGCAAATGAAGGATGACTAAGAGCCATAGGCCGATCGGGAATCGAAGGAACCTCAATATCCCCTTCCAACATCTTTATTGCATTCAAAATAGTAGGCCTTAGAGCCACCATTACATGAGCACACAAAATCCCAACTAACAAAAACCTCTCCATTATAACCTTGGGATTTGAATTCGACGATTCCCCTTTCCCCAACAAAAATGGATCCATGGCTTCCTCTATTTTCGCTTTCTTTACCAAGGACCAAGCCCAATCCGTGATAAGAAATGCTCGTGGAGAGTCCGAAGAAGATAAATCTAGCACTTTTCTCCCGCACATGATCTCCAAAACCACGACCCCAAAACTGTACACATCGCTCTTTTCGGTTAATTGACCATATAGGGCGTACTCCGGAGCTAAATAACCATGCGTACCAGCTACTCTAGTCGTGAGATGAGATTGCCCCTCTCTACTTTGCTTTGCTAATCCGAAATCCGCAACTCTAGCCCTCATATCTTCGTCCAAAAGTATATTTGTGGCCTTAATATCCCTATGGTATATACCCGGCTTAACACCATAATGAAGATAAGCCAACCCCTTTGCCAAATCCAAGATTATGTTCTTCCTTTGAGGCCACGACAATGGTGGCTGTCTCACTCCTCCCTGAGTCGAATTTGGAAACAAATGGTCATCAAGGTTCCCATTCGGCATGTACTCGTAAACAAGAAACCTCTGAGTATCTCCCTCATCGTCCTCCCCCTCTTGCCCTGTCACACAACAACCCCTAAGGGGTACCAAATTCCTATGTCTCAAGTTGCTAATGATCTCAACCTCATTGCAAAACTCTTCATTCCCCTCAAAATCCGAATCCATCATCTTCTTAATCGCAACCACACTACCATCGCGCAAAACTCCCTTATACACAATGCCATACCCGCCCCTCCCTAGATAATTCTTTTGCGAAAAATTATCCGTCGCCTTTGCTAGTTCATCAAACTTAAACCATATCGACCCTGTGTTAGGCCTAACACGACGCCTAACCCCCAATTCCTCTTCATCTAACTCGTTCAAATCAAACCCATCATTATTCTTCCTCCTCCTTTTCCTATCCCACAAAACATAGACACCCAACAAAGTACACAACACTAAAACCGCAACACCCGCACCCGTCAACCCAAAGACAAGCTCCAAATGCGATTTACTCAACCCGTGTTTCGTTTCAAGCGGAAGATTAAAAACACAAGACAAAACCCCCTGACTCTCGGGGCCATTCTTATTAGCAACACCAGCCGCATATAATACAGCCAAATAAAAACAATTCTTTGCATGGGTTTTATCACCGTCGATCAGGACCAAATCCGACTGAACCCTAATCCCTGCAGAAAGGCATGCGTCACACATCGACAAATCCGTGAGGTCGTCGCTGCAGGCCAAGTCGAGGTCGGTTTTAGGCCCGAGTTTGTCGACCCAGTCCTGAATCGACTCAACCGAGGCGCAGAAGTTTCGGGAGGCGACGAATTGGGTGGGATTAAAGCAGATGGAGGTGAGATTTGGGGGCAGATTTAAAGAATTGAGGTCCGATTGAAGAGAATTTAGGCAATTAATCGAAGTTTCTAAATCTGGTAGTTGAAATAGGGAGGTGGATTTGAGGCGTTGGGCTAGGGCTATGCCATAGAGAGAGATTATGGTTTGGCAACAGTCGGTGGAGACGTTAGGGTTTTGGCAGTTGGTGGTTTGCCAGGGGAGAGTGAGGGTGTAGGAGAGGTCGAGGGGGCAGGAGGATGCTCAGAGAGAGATGGGGAGGAGAGAGATGAGAGAGATTAGTAGGAGAGAGATCTTCATCTTCTTCGTCTCTCTGTGGGGGGAGAGAGAGAGAGAGAGAGAGAGAGGATATTTATTTTAGTGTCAAAACTTGGTGTTTCATCTAAAATAAAATAGTCTGGGTCAAATGACGTAAACTACAGATATGGTCTCTATAATTTTAATGGAAGTCTGTTTGGTCCATGTTTTAGCTTAAAACAATAGTAGCCCCAAGTTTCCCGTATGTGACATCATTGGCACTTTCTCAGTCAATAAATTGTATTCTCATTTTGCTTTTTTGATATCCAAAATTTATTATCTCATGTTTAAATTTAGTGTATTTAATTATTACAAAATATAATGCATTTACAATATATTCCCTTATAATTATTATAGAGAATAGTAAAACAAATCTTAGTAGGGTTAGATTTGACATTTTATATTTGATTCAATATTTTAAAATTCGATTTTTGATTCTCCTGAAACTATGTGCAAACCCAAATGAGACATTATTTGTAGACGGATGGAATATTTATTATGAGTAGAAAGTTATCCTAGATAACAAAAAAGCATATCAAGTGACCCATTCGTAACTTATTCAAAGACATTCAATGACGATTTACGTTACTTCCACCCATAAATTTGAACTTACAAATGTCATTAATATTTGAAAAGAAAATAGAAAGGGGCCACATATATACCCCATCTAAATATTTGGGACAAAATCTGTCACCTGCTCAAAATTTGAGGACAATTAGGTGTTTCAATCAAAACATTGGGGACCAAATAGAGTTTTATTATTAAACTATGGAGACCGTTGGTATTATTCTCCCTCGGATACATAGTGTGCGTGTCAACTGGACAAAAGTTAACTCCAGCATTATCTGCTGCTAGGCGGTGCACACTTTCTAAAGTGGTCTTCAGAAGCTATTGGCTCTCTGTGACGTGGCAGTAAAACATTGGTCCGGTACACGGTATTGTGGTGTGGCTGCTTCTGTGGATCTTTATTTTGAGGCGGCTGCTGAAGAGAAAGGCGATAAAGACAAGTGGCAACCAGGTAATGAATAAGTGTATGCTTATTCCAATACTAGACCCCGCAGTTTCATCCAATTCTATTACGTCTCCACAGTTTCACTTTGAAACAAACCATCCCCAATTTTGAACAATTGACATAATTAATATAAATTATGGGCGCAAATATTCATCTTAAATGATGATGAAAATCGTCTCATGTAAGGTTGTGTAGTTTCTTATTCTTTGATGACTTCAAGATTAGCAGCCAAATATTCTGCATGTATAAAAAACCATGTCCCATTTCTCGAATACTTTTATTAAAATTCCAAGACCAAATCCATCACTTTTTTTCAGAATTGTGAATTATCACTACTGCAATTGAGGCCATAAAGTTGTATAAATTTCAAACCAAACACCAAAGCTAAAAAGATACTTACAATATTTGCTTCTGATTGAGGCAAAGTTGTAATTCATTCACTGACACAACAAAATGCTTACTAACCAAACACGACCTATAAAATGTTTCCTTCACAATGTAACACTCTAGAAAAAGAATGAATATATATAGATTACAAAAGACGAAAATCGAAACTGAATCCTATCCCATGCATGAAAACTGGAAAAATGACCAGAGTCTTCTTGAGAAGATTGAAAACGAACAAAGACAATAAATAAAACCTGCAAATCACAATAAGCGTATCAGAAATAAAACTTAAATGTGAGATTAGAAGGATGGTAATGGCTGGATATGTTGCAAGATACAAAAGGTAAAATTGTACAAAACTAACAGCTTGCATAAACTCAAAGCAATTCCTTCTATAATGTATATATTATTTCTTCACATATAGGATTTACGTGCGAAGAGAATATTGCTTCTTTTGGAGAAATATAATCACATCAGTTCAGAACCTAGTAACATGAGTTAAAAGGTTAAATCAACTCAAGTTATTTCATATATGTATACAACTTGAGCCTGACAATAAAAATAGGCTCATATAGGCAGACGACCACTAAATTCACAAAAAGATTCATTAGAAGCATCGACATCATTCCTTTGATGAAGAGGGGTATTAAATAGTCCATACCTGGTGTAGTATCTTCAAAAGGCAATCCCTACCAATTCAAAATGAGAAAACGACCACACGCTGCAATGAAACTCGTCACCAATGGGGAAAAATTGACGATAAACGATGCTGGCACGATCATGTGTCAGCTTTTTGGAGCAATAGCAGCTAAGGCATTGGCATGTGTAGGTGAAAGATTGCTCAAAATGGGTTGCATTTGATGCCCATAGATAGATACCAGATGTGAAAAGGCCCTACCTATATGAGCCTTCACTTCAGAAGTTTCATCAGGTGATATTGCTACTTGGGCAAAAAGATTTATCAACTCCGGCGCTAGAGATAGGATCTGTTTGCATTAAAGATGGACAAAAATTATGGAAAGAATGAAAAAGAAAATTCGTGTAAACCTGGGGATTAGATGACATGACTACTAATGTAACCAGTTAGAGCAGCACATTTAAAAAGTCATCAAGTGCACCAACATTTGACTACTAATGTAGCTAGGGAAGGAGGAGAGAAATTTTTGAGGAATCTTCTTTTGATTCCACCAATATAGAGATCTCATATCGGATAATTACATATAAACTGAAACATAGCAAGTGAACATGGACATGTCCATCTGCTTCCGAATCCACAAGTAGAAATACAACTCAAAAGAGAAAAATATCATATACCTGGGGATTAGATGACATGACAAGGTTACACACACAACTGTAGACAGCAATAGACTCCTCGCGATCTTCTCTGAGAGGGAGAACTTTCAAGAAAACAGGAAGCACCTGATAGAGAATACAAAAATGAATAGAGAAATCAAATAGAATAGGGATAACCATGAAAGGTGATCAGATGATAGACCTGATCCAAAGGGATTGATTGAGGGTGCACCAAAATCATCCTTGCCACTGCACCTGCTGCATTGTCCCTAACAGCATCGTCTGGTTCGATCTCCCCAAATAATGGATAAAGTCCACGAAGCACTTCGCCGTAGTATCTAGTTAGAGTAAAGGGAAAAAAGAAGAAATAGGGAAAAATAAAAGCAAAACAAACGCAACACTTTAGCACAAGTCTCCCCCCTAAAAAAAAAAAAACAAAAACACACAAAAAAAACAAAAAAAATACCCTTTTTCTCTTTATTTTCCTTTTACGAAATGTAAAGTACTATCTACAGAGGAGAAAAAGCATGAAGTATTATGCTGTTAGAAGGATACTTCAGCGCAGAATCACCACCATTTTTACAAAGCTCTCCCACACAAAATGCAGCATTTCTTCTATTAGTTGCCTCCGATGATGCTAATTCTTTCAGTACCAAGGGCATAATGGCCTGCAAAGTGACCCCAAGTGTCAGTCATGAAATATGAGAGAAAAATTTCACACCAAAAAACCAGTTCAGTCTAACAAAAATTACATCGATATAGCCTGCTATAGGTGCACCCATATGCTGAGCAACCTCTGCAAGAGTAGCAACCACCATTGTCCGATCCTGTGGCGGACGTACAGCTTTCTGCATATATAAATTCAAAAGATAAAATAAATTTAAATCACGACACCAAAAGTATAAGCCAAAGGGCTAGCACATTTTTAACCCACCGCAAACTTCATTAAAGGGCTGTACATCTGCTCAAAGATGGGTGCAAAATGAGAACCCATGGACTTTGCAAAAGCAGGAAGGAGATCAGAAACTGCATCCATAAGGACTTCATCATGTTGAGTATCATCATCGTCCACTTCACCATCAGATTCTACTTGCTGACAGACTGATTCCTCTTTGAGCAACACCACACTAGCTTCAACAAGCATAGGCATGTCTAAAGATGTCGCACACAGGATAAAAGATTAGATCCTGATTGTTTTTCGCATAGAAAGAAATCATACATTTTCCACCATAAAATGACAACTGTAAGAGGAAAAAAAGTGTTCTCGCACTCACATGGCTCAAGGGCTATGTAACCAATATCCCTGATGATGTCAGCTACGCCCATACAAGCATGAGCAACAACTTCTTTATCATCATCCTCAGTCATAGCCTTAATGTAAATATTCATCACGGCATCTGCTAAAAATAGTGGATTCAAATATACTCCCGGAAATACGATTACAGCACTGCAATTCGTATTACTGAATCAATATCTTACCTAGGGCCTCCCTAGCCTTTGCTGGCCCTTCCTGAATAGGATGAGAGAGAACAATCAATCATCAATCATCATAACCATGCAGCTTGTTAATGAGTTTACACGAGTGTAGGTGACAACCAACGGTCCTTAATTTTTATTAAGACTTGTGAGTGAATACCAACTCATCATAGAAAAATATTTTCTGAAAGTGCATACAGTTAAGAACTACAATAATAAAATTACAAATATATAAACATCATAAAAAAGTGCCTGTATTTCACACAATATTCCTATCATAAATTGCATACTGGTAACATCAATGCACAGCTTTTGTGATACAAGTCATGGTGAGGGTAGGCTTGGACTGCTAAATGAGGTTGAAGTTAACGATTGGAATGTTAAGAACTCAATCATTAGAAAAGGAATGCCATTGGAAATTTTCAGGTATAAAATCCCTTCTAACAAAGAGTGAGAAATAAGATAGCAAACTTACATTGTGGCTTTGAAATATTGCTTGTGCAGCAGTCAGAATATCTGCATTTAACAGATCAACAAATATTCACTTTTGAGTTGGTACCAAATTGTTAAGAGGAACGCCAATGAACAGATCAACCAACATAGACTATCTTAGCAAGCAAGAGCCTGTGACCTAATAAGGGTCATCTTAACTAAGATTATTACTAATGTAATTTGTGATTCCTAAAACACTACTCTATAAAATCTGGGCATATTCAAACACAAAAATCATCAAGTCACTCACTTTTCATTGAAACAATAGCTTGAAGTCGAACGTCCTCATGAAAGTAGCTCGAATGTTTAATACATATCTTCAATGACTCCTCCAAGTAGCTTAAGGTAATTAAAGAATTCAAATAATCAAGTACTTTTTCAAAATAAGAAGTTCCGCTAAACAACTGAAAAGGTAAAAGTTTAAAACACAGGATACGGTGCAAAGGAACTCTTGGTATGCAAAGCAAATAATCCGAGAGCCTGAGTTGCAGCAGCCTTTTCATCTAAGACTCCAGTTCTTATACTGATATTACGAACCCTTGGTTCATCATTAGCTTCATCGTCAGAAGAAACTCCCCCAAATCCATTGGAAATACCTTCGTCATCAGAGTCATCAACATCCACAGCAGAACCATCATCGAGGTTGCAGGAGGAAAATGCAAGAGGTACCACATGTGGAAGGTACTAATACCAGGAAACAGAAGAAGAAAAAATAAAGCTATATTTCAATAAACAAGGATGCGAAAACATTTATTATACATGGACATGGAAGCCACTAATGACCAACATAGCAAAAAGATAAAAATAAATAAATAAATAAAAACAAGCACACCTGCACAAATCCTTCATCCAATATCTCTGCTACGTTGCTAAAGAAGCCATGTGTATATTCCCTAAGTTCACTGAACTCCAACCCAAAACCCTGATCAAATGAAATCCTCGTTTGATCAAATTTTAAATGAGAACCCATTTGAATCAAAAAAATAAGTACTGCAATTACTTACAGAAATGGCAGCTTCAATGAAAGGGGGTAAAATTGGTTCCATCCGTGCTCTTCCCACGGACATTGCAACCATGCCAACTAATTCTGTAGCCCTTGCTCTAGAACAAAGGTCCTCATCCTTCGTAAGGACCATGAATGCTTTCATCAACTCCAAGACCCTTTCAGCATACGGAACAAAGGCTTGCTCAGCAGCAGAGGCAACTGAACCAATTGCAGACTGCAAGTAATGAAAACAGCATGATAAATGGATAGCTTCATACCACCGCCTCAAAAGAGATGATATATCCGTACCATGCATGTCTCTTGCAAATTACGAGGGCTATTCTGAAGAGCTGCAAGTAATTTTCCCATCAGAGGATCAATAAATGGAAGGATCTCTTCACCCATGTTCTCGCAAAATGCCGCCAAAGCATAATATGACTTTTCCTATAAAATATTAATGAATTGCAGCATAAGATGTAAGTAACTGCATCTAGTAAGTGTCAACATCTTGATTATTATTTGTAATCTCATGCACATGGGGCCTTCAGCAGCTAGTCATGTTCTGTTACAAGGGACTTTGTAAAAAATGAGTGCTCAAGGGACTGGCTCTAACATAGATAGGAGGAATGGCCATTTACACCATAGATAGGAGGAATGGCCATTTACAGCCATATCGAAGTACGGGTCCGTTTTCCAAATGAACTGTAGCTGGTAGATCCACATATGAAACACTCTTGGAATTTAAGGACTGGTTTTGGTGATGGTCAAACTCTTAAAAGGGATTTGTCCCCAAAATCTTATGCAGAACTACCATTACAAAAAAAATTAATACAAAAAATTGTACCTTTACTTCATCAGAAGCATCCTCGAGTGCATTTAGAATGCAAGGAAGAACACTTTCATAGTGAGATACAATCTCGGGCTGCAAATGCTCTGCAAATTGACCCAGCGCAAAAGAAGCAGCCCCCCTTACCATTTGTTCTGGATCTCTCAGGGCGCCCAAGACAATGTGAAGAACAGGTTCCAACTTATTCTTCATCAAATCAAAACTACCCTCCGAAACAACACCTAATGCTGTAACCGAAGCTTCGCGAAACTTGGGGTTGGCACTCTGGCTGCTCAAAGAAGCAAATTCTAAAACAGGAGGGAAGACATGTTTTGGAAGATTTAAAGCCAGGGTATCAATGACTTCGGCAGCAGCACGATCAGGTGCAAGATCATCATCATCATTATCAGAAGCCTCAGCAAGCAATGGGCACATTACTTGTAGTATAGGAATAACCAACTTGTGTTTTTTAAGGGAGTTGTATTTGTACTTTGCAAGCCATGATATTATTTGGATAGCCTAATACATAACAAAATCACACCATTGTTCAAGAGATTAAATGACAAAAACTAAGATCGAAAATCAATAAAAATATACAATTTATTAATAAGAGGAAAGAGAACATTTGCAACTTGCTGAGATAGATTCATTTAAACAATGGAAATGTGAAATAAGTATAAAATTAAAATAACAGTAGACGCTAAATAAGTATAACTAAGTGCTCCCAACCTGATGTCGTGTGCTAGATTCCAAGTTTTGACTAGAAGAAACTTCAAGAGAAAACTGCACTATGGCTTTCACTGATTCCCCAAGAAGAGGCGCAGGAGATTCAATCAACTCATCAAATATCTCAAAAGCAAGCACTGCAATATCCTCCTCTCCAGAAGCAAGACATTGCCTTGATACATTCAAAATGCTAGGAATGAACTCCCGAAACTTGATCTGCACAATCAGAACACTAATTTCGGCACCGAAAGCAAAAAAATTAATTAAGTAATTTATAGCATTGTTTCAGCGAACTCTGTTTAGAACAAAATCCAGAACTATACTGTCTAGGTCAGCAGTTAAATAGCTTCAAAACATAGATAAACACAAAGAGAGAGTGTGTGTGTGCGTGCGCGCATGTGCATAGATATATAATACATATATAGCTAAACCCACTATTGGTTGTCAACTTCAAGGTTGTTCCTTTAAAAATTTTCAAAAATTATGTAATATGCATTCTACAAAATTAAACTTAATTAAACACATCTGAAATATGTAGTGGTACTGGCATCAAACCAAAAAAGATGCTCATATAATGGCATTCATTGATGAACACAGTGCAATGCTTAAGCTAAAAATAAGCATATAGAGTATCAAGTGGTTCAAAATACCCTGGTCCCTTGCGTATCTTGTGGGAGAAAAAATAGTGGCTTTCAACCAGCCGAACTTTAAATAACCATCCCTACTATCTTCCAAATGCCATATTAAAATCAGGGACTGTAGCTGACATTATGATCCCATGAATATGTACTAAAGTGTCAGCCACCAGTATGAGGTCTTAATCAATACTCATTCAACGATCTTTGTAGAACAAGTCATACAAAAATAGACTAATGTTACAGTCAACTCAAGAGCCCAAATTATTTGACAAAATGGATCAACTATGAACATGTTAGGTTTGGAGGCAATGAACACCATAAAAAACTTACCACTTCATCCTCATCATGAGTGAATTCTAGGAAAGACCCAACTGCCCTGGCAACATGATTGAAAATGACTGGATCATAACTTGGTAATCAACATGCAATTCTATTTCTAATTAAAGAAGTTTAACTTATAAAAAAGGAACAAAGCTCAACTGCACGTACTTGAGTGCGGCAACTCTAACCCGGTTACTTGTTTCATCTTGAAGGCACTTGAGCAAAAGAGATTGAAGGTCAGCGAAATGTGGTCGAAATGAATTCCCAATCGTTTCGGTTAAAGAGCTGAAAAGGATCAATGCCACCTTGTATCACATAGAGAAGTAAACTATGTCAGCCTGCGGGATCATTCATGGAACTGTCAATTGGAACAATGGACAGGAGAGATATGTACTCTCAGTATTATCATATTTTTGCAATCTTACAATACCTGTGTGGAAATAGAGTGTATATAATTTGATTTTTATAAAAACCAACATAGCAGAGTTGCCAGCCATCAATAAACATACCTCTCTGTGGTCTTCTTGTTGACTCTGACTACACTGAAATAGAAATGGCAATAAATCAGGCCACTCTCCAGCAGGGACAGCATACTTTGCGATGATACTCACAACATTTGCACTTGCTCGCCTCACCGGTGGACTACACAAATACACAATAACTACTACTTCTAAAAACCCGAAACAGTTCAATATCATGCCTTAAACAATAAACCAAAAACATAAAATATAAAAGGAAATATAAGTATATTAAAATTGTCTTTTCCCAGGTTTGAAAGAGTGTATAATTAGACTATAATTGTAAAATTCTAAGCTCAAGCCAGTTTTCCCTTCTCTTGTCAACATTTCTTCCACAAATCCCAATTTCACGTGATAAAAAATTTACCCACAGCACACATGTAAGGCCAATGGTTGTGCACCTTCTAGGATAGACAAAAGCTCTATAATTTACCATTTCTTGTACCAACTATTGTCTTTTCTACCCGCACATATACCATTCCATCTCTTTTACTTGTTTTCTGATTATAGCCATAGCTTCTTGGCCAATGTAGCTTCAGCCTTCATGTTATAAAGAGCTACTTATTGGGGCAACTTTCAGTTATTTTAAACTTAACGACCTTTTGGTGCAATCAATTTTAGAATTCATAGTGAAGTTTAAACAGAAAAAATCAAATAAAATTCCAACTATTGTAGCAAAATTAGGGCCAACCAACAAAAAACCAACAATATTAGAAGCAGACATAGAATGCAACATTGCAATACATAGCAATAGTAAACAACCCAACAGCCACATTTCAAAATTGTGGAGCTTTCATGAAATTAATCTAAGAATTTAACCTTAAACCTCAAAATAATAATAATAACAGCAAAGTACTGCATAGCAATCCAGCAACTATATAAAAAATTAATTCAATCAACAACCATGAGTGTGTGTTCAAATTTATGTTTCTTTTACAATCAAAATACATATAGCAATAGCTAATAATTCATATATATCCTGCTTGGAATCATTCGTTCAAAACAAAGAGCAACTAAGTAATCAATCCAACAGCCACAATTAAAAGTTATGGTCTTTTGGTGAAATTAATCAAAGAATTTCACCTTAAACCAAAATGTATAATAACAATAATTATTATAATAATAATAAAAAAAAAAGTGCAGGATAGCTATGCAGCAAAAGAAAACAACAATCCCAAGAACTTGGGTTGCCCTTTGGTTTAATTAATCCTTCGGTATCATATTTAACGATGAGACTTTTTTGTATAATCAACTACAGTATTCATACACATACCAGCCGGGGTCGATAGCAAGTACCTCTATTCGAGACTGGTGCTTTCCACGAGGGAATGCTTAACAATACAGTATTTTTGTCATACATTTTAAGGAAAAAAATATAGCTTTTTTTTTTTTTAATAATAAAAAAATTGGTTGCCCGCAGCATAAAACTCCGAGCTTATTTTGGCCAAAAATAAAAAAAAAAAAAACAGGCTTAAAAGTTGCGCAGCCAAATAGTAGGTGCTTATAAGCTTCAATCAAACAAAGCTTAGTACAATCAATTACATAATTCGTATAAATACCAATCACAATCATCCATTTAACAAAAAACCAAAATTCAAAAAACTACCTGTGCTCGAGAGTGATGCTCTCAATAAGGGACTGCTTAACGAGCTGCCGGAGCTGTGGATTGAGCTTGGCCCAGTGTCCGGTGATCTTCTTGCGGAGCAGCACGGCGGCGAGCTGCCGGACATTGGGGGTCTTGGCGGTGCGGAGGTGGTGGATTAACGCGGGAACCACCTGCGGGTCCTTCGCCAGCCGCTTGATCTGGTCCTCCGCCTGCCGCCGGGCGTCGTTGTCCGGCATGAGGAACTGGATTAGCAGAAGCTCCAGGGATTGAGAGAGAGAGAGAGATACAGAGAGAGAGCGAGGAGATATATATATATATATGTATATATATGTGTGTGTATATAGATAGATAATTCAGTACATAAGGCTCTCGTATTATGTTGTTTAGAGAAGGTTTAATGCATACAATCTTATCCATGTGTTTGTAACCAAGTAGTTATGTAGACGTGTATAGCTTGTATAAAGCTATTCAAGTTTGAATTCACACACTAATAATATAATTTTAGGATAGAATAAATTAAAACAATTATGATTTTTCTTATAAAGAATAAGCACCTCCTATGTAATACCATGCTATAGTAATAAACATATTTTCGCCATAAATTAGGTCATATAAAGATCCGATGATCATATAGTTTGGACCAAAACATGGATTTATTAGTCCAAAAGTTTGACATGAGTAACAAGATTGATCTCTTTTCAAGGGTGATCAAAGTAGAATACAATATCAACTTAAATAATTTACTCCAAAGTAAATCATGATTGGATCAAGTGATATGAATTTCCTTGTTTACTATGACTTTTAAATAAAAAGGATATACTATTTTATTTTTCTAAAAGTCATCATCACTGTTGCTATGGAAACATAGGAACAAAATAGAATCTTTATTGAAACTATTGGGATTATTGGTGGAATTGACCATTAAAAAGTACTAGTTTTGTATTTGCATCTCAAAGTTTCCGTCTAAGAGCACTCACAACAGTTTTGGTATTTAGA